>CAUYPK010041094.1:0-16227 GCA_963574355.1 Loris lydekkerianus
TGAAGGCTATAACCCAACTATACCACAAGACTATGAGGAAAGGACCAAGGAAGGGGAAGGGAGGGGGGAGGTTTGGGTGGAGGAAGGGTGATGGGTTGGGCCACATCTATGGTGCATATTTTTATCTATAATAAAAAATAAATAAATAAATAAAGTACTTTGCTTCATCCTAAAAAAAAAAAAAAAAAAAAAAACTATGAGGAAAGGACCAATGAAGGGGAAGGGAGGGAGGAGGTTTGGGTGGAGGGAGGGTGATGGGTTGGGCCACATCTATGGTGCATATTTTTATCTAAAAAAAAAAAAACAAAAAAAACCTAATGAATCATCTTAAAGAAATGGAAAAGGAAGAGCAATCCAATCCCAAATTCAGCAGCAGAAGAAAAATAATAAAAACTACATCAGAAATAAATTAAACTGATAACAAAAGAATCATTCAAAAAATTAATGAAACAAAAACTTGGTTCTATGAAAAGATAAATAAAATCAATAAACCTTTGGCCAGATTAATTAGAAACAGAAAAGTAAAACCTCTAATAACCTTAATCAAAAATGAAAAAGGAGAAATATCTCAGATACAACTGAGATACAAAAGATTATCTCTGACTCTTGCAAAAGATACTCTATACCCAGAAATTCAAACATTTGAAGGAAATGGACCAACTCCTGGAATCACACCATCTTAACCAGAAAGAAATAGATATCTTGAATAGATCAATTTCAAGCACTGAGATCACAGAAACAATAAAAAATCTTCCAACAACAACAACAAAAAGCCTGGGACCAGATGGCTTCACACCAGAATTCTATAAAACCTTCGAATATGAGCTTGTATCTATACTGCAGAACCAATTCCGAAACACTGAGAAGGAAGGAACCTTCTCTAACATGTTCTATGAAACAAACATCACCCTGATACAAAGAAAGGACCCAAGTATAAAGGAGAACTACAGACAAATTTCACTAATGAATATTGATGCAAAAATACTCCATCAAATCTTAGCCAATATTACAGTTACATATTAAAAAAAATTAAACATTATGATCAAGTAAGCTTTATCCCAGGGATGCAAGGCTGGTTTCACATAGGTAACTCCATCATATCAATAGAAGCAAAACAAAACCATATGCTTCTCTCAATAGATGTAGAAAAAGCATTTGATAAAATTCAGCTTCCTTTTCTAACAAGAACACTTAAGAATATAGGTATCGATAGCAAATTTCTTAAAATGATAGAAGCTGTCTATGACAAATCCACAGCTAATGTCATACTGAATGAAGTAAAGGTGAAAGCTTATCCACTTAGAACAGAAATCAGACAAGGATGTCCTCCATCACCACTACTTTTCAACATAGTGCTGGAAGTTCTAGCTAATGCAATCAGGCAAGAGAAGGATATGAGGGCATCCAAATAGGGGCAGAGGAGATCAAACTCTTGCTCTTTGCCTATGGTATAATCTCACACTTAGAGAACCCCAAGAGTCCACTACAAGACTCCTCCTGGAAGTAATCAGGGAATATAGTAATTTCTCAGGGTATAAAATAAATGTCCACAAATCAGTAGCCTTTTTATACACCAATAACAGTCATATTGAGGAGCTTATCAAGGATACAATTCCCTTCACAGTAGCTTCAAAGAAAATAGTATACCTAACAAAAGAGGTGAAGGACCTCTACAAAGAGAATTATGAAACCCTAAGTAAAGAAGTAGTAGAAAACATCAACAAATGAAAGAACATACCAAGCTCTTGGCTGGGAGGAATCAACATTGTTAAAATATCTATACTACCCAAAGCAATCTATAGATGTGGTGCATTCTTCATTAAAATACCAACATCCATACTTTATAGTGGAAAGTGGAAAAAATAGGACTTAATTTCATATAGAAGCAGTAAAAACCCATATATCCAAAGCCATTTTTAGTAATAAAACAAAGCAAGGTTTGTTTTATTAAAGGTTATAATTTTAGGTTATATTACAAATCCACAGTGATCAGAACAGCATTGTACTGGCACAAAAATAGAGACATAGGAATACACAACCAAATTGAAAGCCAAGAGATGAAACCAGTCTCTTACAGCCCTCTGATCTTTGATAAACCAAACAAAAGTATACAGTGAGGAAAAGAACCCCTATTCAATAAATGGTGCTAGGAGAACTGGATAATCACATGTAAAAGACTGAAATTGGACCCTCAATTTTCACAAAAATTGACTCAAGATGGATAAAAATGTAAATCTAAGACATGAAACAATAAAAATCCTAGAAGAAAGTGTGCAAAAACCCCTTGAGGATATCGGCCTGGGCAAAGATTCTATGAAGAAGACTTCAGTGACAATTGCAACAACAGCAAAAATAAACAAATGAGACTTAAGTAAACTGAAAAACTTTTGCAGAGCTAAGGACACAACAATGAAAGAAAATAGACAACCTTCAGAATGGGAAAAGACATTTGTATCTTACAAATCTGACAAAGACTTGATAATTAAGATCTATAGAGAACTAAAATTAATCAACAATAAAAAAAGCAAACAATCATTGAGTAAGAGTCATGAACAGAACCTTCTCTGAGGAAGACAGATGAATGGCTAACAAACACATGAAAAAAATGCTCATGGTCTCTAATCATCAGAGAAATGCAAATCAAAACCACCCTGAGACATTACTTAACCCCAGTGAGAATAGCCCACATCACAAAATCCCAGGTTTGCAGATGCTGGTCTGGGTATGGAGAGAGAGGGACACTTTTACACTGTTGATGTGACTATAGACTAATATAGCCACTTGGGAAAGAAGTATGGAGAATCCTCAAAGAACTGAAATTAGACCTCCCATTTGAGCCCTCAATCCCACTAATAGGCATCTACCCAGAAGAAAAAAATAATCATTTTATCATAAAGACATTTGTACTGGATTGTTTATCACAGTTCAATTTACAGTCGCCAAAATGTGAAAACAACCTAAATGTCCATCAACTCAGAAATGAGTTAAAAAGCTGTGGTATATGTATACTATGGAATACTATTAGGCCATGAAAAAAGATGTTGACTTTATATTTTTTGTATTAACCTGGATGGAAATGAAACACATTCTTCTTAGAAAAGTATCATAAGAATGGAAAAGCAAGTATCCAATATACTCAATTTTCTTATGAAGCCAGTAAATGATGTAACACATGCCCACATAGGAGAAAAACTTAATCCTATTTAGGTCGCGGGGAAAGGGAACCAGATTAGGTGGAGAGAAGGGGAGATTGGTGTGCTTCCACTTAACGAGCACAAGGTAGGGGTATATGACACACCTTTGGGGTATGAGATACAACTATAAGAGGGACTCTACGTAAAAAATTAAAAAATTGTGACCTGGTTGTTTGTACCCTCACAATAACCTGAATAATAATAATAAAAAAGCCCATGCCCCAATGAAAATTAAAAAGAAGGGTATGAGGGAAGAAAGTGATGTGAGGTGAGAAAAAGTGGGGTCAGCTGTGTATAAACAGTTACTCATTTCATCTGGAATTCTTAAATGCTTTTGATTTTAAAGAGAGATGGATTTTGAAGTTAAAAATTTCTTAGCCTTTTTAAAAAAAAGTTTGTGTTGTTCCAAAGTCTGAGAATGTGGCATAAAATGGTATACATATCTCACAATGCATGCTGCACAGGATGCAACTAAATATAATCATTAAAGGGTAGATATTAAAAACTGAAATACTAGCCAATGAATGTAAACATTAAAATGTTAGCTAAATAAACTCATTAGTAGCAAAAACACAAACTAAAACAAGAGGATATTATTTTTCCACTCTTTAATTAAGCAGTAAATAAAAAAAAAAGCAAAACATCTAGTGTTGGCAAAGAATACTGGCAGGCATTCTGGTGCTTTTCTGGTGGGATTACAAAGTGCTACAAACTCTTTGGAAAGTCATCTTAAAATATCTATTAAAATGAAAATATATACACTTTTGATTGGTCTGCTCAGACAGGATAGTACAAAGACATAAAAGCTATAAACAATATGAAATTCCATTAAGAGAGTGGCTGAATAAATTATGGCATTTTTATACTTTGGAATCTTAGGATATTCTTTTAAAAACTAGAATATGTATATTCTTTGATGGAAGGTTGTGTAAATGTAATGTTAAGAAGCAAAGTTCATTTTCATTAAAAACAACAAAATTTTATTTATTAGTTCATGCATACAAGTTGTATGGCAGCGGAGAAAGCTGTGGCAGAACATAGTCCAAACTTTTAATGTTGGTGAGTTCAGAATACATTTGGAAGTAGGACGTATAATGTACAGTATTCTTCTTCATATCTCTATGGTTTGCTACATCAAGCATCATCAAGCCTGCATTCCTTATGAATAAAAAAAAAGCTTAATAAATTAAGTTTAATTTATTAAACTTCAGGCAATAGGATGCTAGTCACTTTTTTACATTTGTACCATAGTTGTTCATCCTTAGAAAATAATTTTTATCTGTTGAAATTCATATTTGTTTATGAAGACTATTGCTTATTGTCATTGCTCGCTCCCCCAAATTTCCTCACTGGTGCTGAAGACAGAACTATCTCTATTCTGCAGTGTCATTGCTCTTCCTTGCTTTCTAGAATTCAGGCCATAAGGACTTTGATTTCCTCTGAAGGAAGAATCAGATTCAGGACTTTCTTTTGTTTGATCATTTTTACTCTGTCTACTGACCTCATCCTTTAGGATTTAGCTGCAAAGTTATTTCTTTTGGGAAGCTTTTTCTTTTTACCAAGCCAGTTAAGCACCCTCTTCACAGCTTTCACCCTTGGTAATAATTATGCACTTGTTGATTTTCTGATTAACATTTCTCTCTACCACTGGACTGTAGGCCTCATAGGGTGAGGCCTCTATTTTTTTCACTATTGAGCCCCAGCCCTAGCAGAGGCCTGAGTGTGGTAGCTGAATTTTCACAAAGATTCTAACCTGAAATGATAATGTACTCAATTTTGACTGTGGATAAGCTAGAATATTTAACTGTTCTGGTCATCATAATTAGAGAATCTTAACCTCTTGGAATTGTATTTTTCCATATATACCAAAAATAATGGACTAAGCAGAACTCAATGGCTCATGAAAATGGTGGACTCTCTACCATGGCCTACGCACATGGCCTACACACATGAGGTCTAACATTTAAGTGCATGAACTTGCCACCATGTGCTCATGTTGCCAGCACTGTACAAACCACTTGGTAAGGTCGCATAACTTTGGTATATCAGTGTCTCAGAGTTGTGTTCATGTTGATGTGTGGCAGTGTCTTGCTGAGTGGTGCTCATTATTGTTGTTGCATGTATTTGCGTGCTGTCACTAGAATGCTGCAGCTTGAATTACAGCAATGAGCAAACATTCATAAATTTCTTGTTAAACTTGGCAAAAGTGGAAGTAAAATCAGGAACCTATTAGTTTAAGTTTATGGGGATAATACCATAAGGAAAATGGTAGTGTACAAATGGATTAAACATTTTTCTGAGGGGAGAGAAAGTGTCACTGATGAAGAGAGGTCAGGATAGCGAGTAATGGGCAAAACTGACAGAAACATTGCAAAAATTCACCAAATTGTGTATTAAAATCATTGGTTGACTGTAAGAAGCATAGCAGACCTATAAACATAGATTAAACAGGAAAATCTTGGCCAACAACTCATGGCTCTTGCATCATGACAATGCACCAGCTCACACAACATTGTCTATGAAGGAGTTTTTAGCTGGCAAACAAACAACTGTGTTGGAACACCTTCCCTACTCATCTGCTCTGGCCCCAATAACTTTTTCATTTACCTGAAGATGAAAGAAACACTGACAGGAAGACATTTTGATGACATTCAGGACATCAAGGGTAATATGACAACTTTGCTGGGCATTCCAGAAAGAGTTCCAAATTGCTTTGAAGGGTGGAGTGGGCCCTGGTGTAAGTAGTTATGGTGCATAACTTTCCTAGGGGAATATGTCAGAGGTGATCATGGTGATATTCAGCAATTAAATATGTAGCACTTTTTCCTAGCACAAGTCCATGAACTTAACTGTCAGACCTCATATACCTGATATGACTAAGTTATACAATATCCGTTACAAAAAATTTAGAATTAAGCAGTCTAATTATTATAACTTTTCATTTATGGTCTAGCCATTAAAAGTGTTAAACACATATAATTAAAATAGAATTTATTCCTCTGGTAAAAGACATGACAATACACAGCCAAACCCCAAATAATTCAACATTAAATTCTGGATTAATAAAACAAAGATGAGAGTAACCAATCTACACAAATAATGCTAAGTAACAATGCATCATGATAACTGTTTTGCAAGCATTCTTACATATTTCTGCTAATGTCTTTTATATGCTCAAGTAAATTGCTAAGTTAAAAATCGGTGAACTGCATCAAAGCCATTTGATTAGTTTTAATGACATGAAATTGAGTTTTAAAGCAATTTACAAATCAATTGTGCAAGCTTATTACAATGCATTGAAGGTCAATGCCTACTTTTATTCATTCATCGTTTACTTTCCCCTCCTTCTTTAAAAACAATTCACTGGCTTTCTGAAATTAATAACCACACAAGGCATTTACTTTGCTCTATAGTTTAGTCGTATCCAATGTGGTACAGATGGTCTTTTCTGCATCACTAGGTTAATACGACCATGTTATATTGCATTACAGATTTAGTTGTCTAACTGTAGTTCATCTGGAAAGAATACACATTGAGAATTTTCCTCCATGCTAGTACTTTTAGGCATGGAGTATAAAACATGGATGAGTGCAATCTTTTATGGATCTTAACACTTAAAAATATCTTTTTGAGTTAAGGCTTCAGATTTTTACTATATTCACTATAATTAGATAAATAAAATAGATGTTATTTAGCCTATCTACTAAAATACTCATACATCTGAAATGAGAGAAACAGAATAAGGTTTTTCATATATTTTCTATATTCTCATAAGGAATTAAAAGTATTGATAAGCTACTTACATAAATGCACCACTTTCATCCAAGGAGGCATATATTTGCTAACATACATGGATTTATAATTCACTAATACTATAATGCACTTCTCAGGCCATGTCACTTTTGTGGAAGCTGCTGAATATAAATTTAGAAGCTGCATCTTCACGTAGCCTGTGTCATATTTAACCAGAGCTTTTTAGTTTTCAACCAAGAAGACGTAGATATTTCCATCATCCTTCTCATTGAAAAATCCAGAATTATCACTCCAATTTATATGCAAAGATGTTAAATATGTGGCCAAAGTCAAATAGGAAATCACCATAAAGTAAGACTAAAACAGTGGTTTCCTTGATTTAATTTCAGTTTTACCCAAGGTTTGGTGTTTCTTGGATCATAAATATTTACATGAGAAGCTAATGAAAATACCGGTTCTCACCTCTAAATAAATGCATATGAATGCACACACACAGTCGTGCTTATGATTTTAGAGGTCAAATAACTCACTCTCCCTCCTCTGACCAAAGTCCTTCCACACTGATCTCTCCTAGTATCCCCTGGGATTAGTCAATTCTTGATATTCCTTTCAATTTAAATTTCTGTGCTTACAAAGCTTTAATGGGGAGTACTCACAGAAGATGTCATTATAAAAAGGGCAAGCCTGGGAAGAAGTCAAACTGCTATTCACATGCAGCTGAAGCTTCTGCCACTCCTGGGAGCTCTGGAGCTGGGCTACCCCCTTACAATTCCACCAAGTTCAAGCCAGGGTATCTGACCTTTTTATCCCTGTATTAGCCAGCCCCTGGCTACACCCCAGGGGAAAGGCCATAACCTTGGGTAAGGCAGTCCCTTGTCTGTGACAACAATATCCAGGGAGGGGCAGAGGTTTGTATCCTCAAAAGTAGATATTTCCAGCAGCTGGGCTATCCCAGCCCTGAGGAAGGTATCTTGGCTCAATGCCACAGTGTCCAGTACAGACTGGGAGAAATAGCCACTCTGGTATGAAAAAATTATGATCTGAATTAAGTCTATTATCAGTTGTTATTACACAAAGTAAAGATGTGTAAATTAATATCAAAGTACCTTTCTAAAGTCAGAATACTTACAAGGCTGACACATAAATTGTCAGCAGTAAAATAAGTGTCAGAATTTTCTCCAGCCAGATAACCTTGGATGTACAAAGAAACAAGATTTTAATCCCTGAGTCAGAGAAAGGAAAAGATCAAGTTTGATGGGAAAAATAAGAAAGATGATTGATACATCTGCCTTTTGTTTAGGGAGAAAATTTTCATAAAGACACTGAGAGGACAAGAGTCTTGCCTATTACTACAAACAGAAGGAGGTATGTGATGCTGCCTGTGAACTGCTAGAACAACCCAAGGGATTGCCAACCAAGGCTGTTGTTAGCATTTAGCCTAGGAAAAAGTAACACTCAGTGTGAACTCAATACTAACCCAGTGGCTACCCTAGTGGGTGGATAACCGGGTAGTATAGCCAGTATAGTCCTGGTGTTAGTGATAACAGGAGATCATGAGGGGTTCCACTGCCCTCGTAAACCTGAAGCTAATTATGGGGCCTTTTAAAGGAGCAGATGTGATCAATAATGACTTGAAAGACTAAGAATCCGAGATATTTCCTAGGGCCATAAATACCAGAGAAAAAGCAAGACCTTACAATATGGCAGTAAGTGTAGGAACAAATTGGACTGTGGGGGTAATGCAAGACAGAAGGGGCTGTCAGCGCTGCAGTGGGGCCTGAGGATAATCACTGGAGATGCTGCAGCAAAAGAGGACTTCCGTGAACATGTTGACAGATGTTGATGATATCTGAGACACACTGCTTATGACTTGCTGATCATCATGAGAGCAAGGAAGCAGAAAACATAGATTTGGATAAGAGACACAAGACAGATGACAGGACAAAGTGGTGGACTGCTCAGGGTTAAAATCCCTCACTGAGGGGAGATTGGGAATTAAAGCAAACACATCAGTATTATATACACCTAATTAGGTTTCTTTGCGTTTAAAATAATTGCTTAATGAATCAATGCATAAATTACCCCTATGTTATTTTGTTTCTCCTGAATTGATCTCTTCCTTTTCGAACTAAAGTTCATTTAAGTCTTGTGAAAGTGATGTCTGAATCTGGACTCATCCTGGGTGATCATATAGTTATCACATTGACTCTCTTGATGGAATGTTCCAAACACAAATGGGACAGACACTAGTTACTCAAATGCTTTGTAAATAGAGACTGTTCCTGATTTGTGTTTTGTTAAGTAACAAAATCTTCAAAATTGAGGGCCCTTTTGGTTTGGATATGTCAATTTGAGCATTTATTAACAATCATTGTTAATGGAGAGAGAATGCATATTTTTTTCAACTACTGGCAATTTTCTTTTCTTCTTCTTTCTTTTTTTTTCTTTTTCTTTCTTTTTTTTTTTTTGAGACAGAGTCTTATTATGTCACCCTTGGTAGAGTGCTGTAGCATCACAGCTCACAGCAACCTCAAACTCTTGGGCTTCCAGCAGTTCTCAACCTGTGGGTCGTGACTCCTTTGTAACAATGAAAATACATCACGGCATTAGGAAGGCTGAGAGCCACTGGAAGTGATTCTCTTGCCTCAGCCTCCCAAGACTACAGGTGCCTTTAACAAAGCTCAGCTATTTTTGTTGCTGTTGTTGTTGCAGTTTTCATTGTTGTTTGGCAGGCCCGGGCTGGGATTGAACCCACCAGACCCAAAGTATGTGACTGGCACCCTAGCTGTTGAGCTACAGACACTGAGCCCTAGCAATTTTCTTAATCCTAGAAATATACAATTTCTCCAAATGCTAGGGGGGAAGACATGACACAAACTTTATTGTAAATATGATTTAACTTTACCCAGATTTCTTTTTGCAACAACCAAATTTAAACTTTTTTTACACCAAATTTAAACTTTAAAAAGAGGAAATTATCAAACACAAGATAATAATCAACATTAATTACATTGTAAAACCTTTAATTAAATTCATCTGAAGAATAGATTGTTTCTATAGTGATGCTTACTGAGTGGGAAACTATATTATTATGGCAGCTCTTCATCTTTGAATTAAAGAATGACTTTCAGGTCCAGTGGAGAATAGCAAAAACATTGTGAAAAGCTCTTTTATAAACCAGCTACCAGAATACAGAAAATTTATTTGTTCTTTAGTTTGAGGCCTAAGCCTTACAGACAAATTTGAGAAAGTAATGTATCTGTTGAGGTAAGTGTATATTTTATGTGTTAATTATCCAAAGTATTAAATCCAAAACATATAAGTATATTTTTAGCTGCTTAAATTAGCTAGATAATTGCTTATATTTTCAGCTATATTTAGCACAATGCTTATAGCACTAGCCGCATAAATCCCAAGGCTTGTGGGTTCGAACCAAGCCAGGGCCAGCTAAACAACAATGACAGCTGCAACAAAAAAACAGCTGGACTGGGCTCAGCGCCCATAGCACAGCTACTTGGAAGACTGAGGGAAGAGAATCACTTAAGCCCAAGAGTTTGAGGTTGCTGTGAGCTGCAATGCACTAGCACTCTACTGAGGGCCACACAGTGAGAGTCTGTAAATTCAAATTTTTATTTTTGTAAGCCTAAAAGGAAAATTCTCTTTGATTTGGAGAGTGTAATTTTAGTCTTTTCAAAGATAATGCAATCTCTTTTATGGTAGATAAGATTAAATGGAAAAGTTCACTTCTGAAAATTACTGTGAGAATAAGATAGTATAGAAATTTATATTTATATTATTATATTCTTTATATTTAGTTTCACTTAAAATCTAGTTTTTATAGTTTTATCCAAACATTAATTAAGTTAGACCATGGACTTCAAACTTTCGTGGGAATCAGAGTGACCTTCATTATTTATTAAAAGAGATCGCTGAATTTCGGTTTTTCTGTATTAGTGATTCCGATGTAGGGCCCAAGAGCTTGCATTTCAAACATGTTGGAAGCTGATGGTCTCACACTTTCTCACTGACTTAGGCAATCCAAGTAATGCTCATTCGGTAGGAAAAAAATAACAACTGTTCAATGGGAAAATTATTTATTTATGTATTCTAGAAATATATATTAGATACTTACTACTTGCAAAGTATTAGAAATACATGAAAGAAAATACAATTCCCCTGCTATCAAGTGTCTCCTGAACAGTGTGGGCTGTTTATTCTCAGTAGAATGAGTGTCAGGGAAAGAAGTCAGTGGTTTGCTGGTGAGAGAGAGGCCCCCCAGTGAAGACAGACTCTGAAGGAATGGAGGAGGGCACAGGCCGAAGTGGAGATGGGAGCATCTGTTAGGATCTGAACTTCATCAGTTAGATGTGTTTGCCCAGGGTGGGTTGATTAAGGAATTTTTCCTGCCCAAGGCTTGTGGGTTCGAACCCCTTATTTGAGGCTTAAGAGGTGAGGTTATCTTTGAGGGAACAAAAGAATGGATTTGAGGTCTGAGTCATGAGAAGCCCAGTGAAGTTTGACAAAATGTGCTAAGAGAAAAGGCTGAAGGATTTGAGGAAAAATGTATATCGTATATAGTTTTGATATGTAGTATAGTCATTCGTTAACTGAGTAAAATTCATTCTATTTCTGAGAATAAAGAAAAATGAACTCAGGCCTATTTCCTGCTAGGAAACGTCTAAATTTCAGTGAAATGTAAATACTTCATGTATTTTTTGACAGTGATAGGAATAGTAAATTATTATTAGTAAGCAGAAACTATTTAGTAATTTATTAAATTACTTAATTTAAATAAAAGTATTTTAAATTGATAAGAAGAGTGAAAATGTTATTAGCTAAATGTATTTGGAGATAGAAATTTAAGGTCAACTTTTATAGAGGCTCAAACTGACTTCAGTTTAAAACAATATAAAAATAGAATGCATTCATTTTCTGTTTGGATGTATATTGCTATGTTGAGGTTTCAATTTAATTTAGGTGCTCCTAATATCCTCATGAAATGCTTAGACTGGAGTCTCTCTGGTAATCTGTAATGCAAGAAAAAAAGAAATGTTTAGAAAGTTAAAATGTGTCTATGTGTATATACATGTGTCAACCAGTGTGTGAGATTAGACTTACGTTATACAATAGAAGAAATGTAAAATTCAAACATACTTTGCAATAATTTGAAATGAAACTTAAAAAATATTTTATTTGAAACATTTAAAGTGGGCTCAATGCCCATAGCACAGTGGTTTCGGTGCCAGCCACATACACCTAACCAACAATAACAACAACAAAATAGCCTGGTGTTGTGGCGGGCACCTGTAGTCCCAGCTACTGGGGAGGCTAAAGCAAGAGAATTGCTTAAGCCCAAGAGTTTGAGGTTGCTGTGAGCTGTGATGCCATGGCACTCTACCGAGGATGACATAGTGACACTCTGTCTTAAATAAATAAATAACATTCAAAGTGAAAACCTCTTATACGTGAAGATAAGTAACTCAGACATTAGTTAATGTTAACCAGAACACTTAATTTGTCTTCCGTGTTGTACAAATTTTCTAGAACCAAATAGTATAGAAGAAAAAAAAGAGGACATTTTTTTTTTTTTTTTCTATTGCTATCTGCTCCTTTAGATGTGTCTCCTTATAGTTGGTCAAAAAAATACAATTTTCTCTTCCACTTTGTATCATTTCCATTTTTCGGACTGCAGAATTTTTATAAAAAGCCATCAATGAGTAAAGAGCTTAATTATATCTTTTATTTGTTATTTATGGCTATTATATGCAATTAATGGGCTCAATATTTATCAATTTGTAGTCTGACCCATCAAAACACTTTCTTCTGTATTTGCTTCAGAAAGGGGACATAAGTCATCTATCTGTTACTGATTCTCTATCTTATACAGAGAATAAATTTGTTAAAAATTAGGTCTTCCCAAAGAAAGCTGCTCATGTTTTGGGAGTAGTGTTCCTGACCCTGAAACTAGATACTTGTACTAAGAAATGATTCCCTCTTTATTGAATATAAGTCTCTGGGTTTCCAGAATTGACTCAGCCTGATATATCATAATCTCTTTTTATAATCTATCTTTTCCATTGTGTATGTAGCTCCTTTTCTTTTTTGTAATCTTCTCAATCTAATTCTTCACTTTTTTGTAACCTATGCTTCTTGTATTGTCACTTCACATTTTTTTCCTTTATTTTTTCTACTTTTCAGGAAAGGAAGTTAAATTTAGAGAAACCCACATCTTTTCCAACAAACAATATCTCTTTACTTATTTTTCTCATTTAAATTCTACAACTGTGGGGTATGCATTCACAGACACACACAAACATACACACACATTCTTACATAATTACAAACATCTTAGATGAAAGATTAAGAATTAGTTAAATGGGAAATTTTGCTGCTATTAATGCCATCATAAATGTTTTTGTAATCACACTTCTATTTCAGACCATTTTAAGTGATACAAAAGCTTGCGTTTGGATTGTAGGTCTTGAAGTAATGATATTACTATTTTGAAGGTAAAGATGTATCTGGTAAAATAAATGCATCAGAATTTGATTTTCTTTGCTTTCTTCTTTTTTTATTTTACTTTAATTTTTTGTGGTTATCTCTAGAACAACAATGCTTGGAATAGCCAATATAATTATTTTACACTAGTTCAAGTAAAAAAAAAATCAGTGACTTTTTCCAAGTGTGGGTAATAATATGAAGTGGAAATTGAATAGTATTAGAAGCTACCTAGCATAATTTGTCTCTCTAACTTTTCTGCTTGATTTAACAATCAATTCTTCAAAAAACTGACACCAAGTAAAGAGAAATCTAGACTAATATACACGTTATAAATAACGGGCTTTGTAATGCTCTGGAAACAATTTTATCTGCTTAGTTGGACTCTCTCCAGTGATTCCCTGTATGAGTGACAGCTGCAGTGTAGGGAAACCATTCATGTTCACAAAATAAGGAGCAGAATCTCTATTGCATTTGTTATGGCTAATACATTAAATGCTATTTTAATCACAACATAAAGTTGCATAGATTGTGTATTACATCCTGACAGCTACTGCATAGATTATCTTTTATTCAGGAAATGGAGGTTTCAAATCTTCATTGGCATTTCAGTTTTAAGTGTAGACATTATTATTCTTTTAAAATTCCCCTTCTTTGACATGCTGCTGAAACACCCCTAAGTTCTTCAGTTCTATCCAATTTGATGGACCATGAAAGACAACTGTTCCATGGGAATAATGAAGAATTTGAGAAAACAACAAAGAAACTAAACTAGGCATCCCCACCAAATTACCATAGTAATATTCATGACATAAATAGAGGCTGACATTAGCTAAATTGTACTCCCAGGAATCATTCAATAATGACCAAATTATTCAGTGGAAAATAGAACAAAATTGAAGTAGTCATCAACTTCAAGGTGTAAGATTTTGAGATAAGAATAGTTTTTTAGGCCAGGACCTGGTGATTGGCACCCTCCCACCTCTGGAAGAGCTGCGCAAAACCTGTAAATGGCACACTCCTGGATCTCCGGAAGAGCTGTGCCGGGACACTCCCAGACCCCAGCAAGAGTTGCTGGGACCCTCCTGGACCTCTGTAAGAGCAGCGTCCTCCAAGACCCTGGTAAGAGCTGCGCAGGGACCTGCTACCCTGCCCGCTGGGCCTCCCCACGCCCTGACCAGGAACTCCGGGAGCTGCTCAAAACTGTGACCTCCCTCCTGTGCCCTCCCTGCCTCCACACCGCCCACTGTCTGGTCAGGGACTGTGGTAGCCATGTGCCCTCCCTGCCTCTGTGCAGAGCCCTTCTCTTGGCCAGAGACTGTTAGAGCCTTGTGCCCTCAGTGCCAAATTCACTGGGTTCCAGGCACTCCCAGAACCATGTGCACACACCCCCACCCTGTTGCTAGATCCAGGGGTGTCACAATCTAGAGCTGCTCCCACAACCAGAACTCCCTGGCTGGGGCAGCCCCAGAAGAGCTACACAGGGTCACTCCCTACAAAGATCAAACAACAACAGAGTGATCCCCTCGGGTCTAATCTCAGGGAGACACCACTCCAACTCTGAGGACTGCCAGAGGCAACGGTGAAAAATAATCAGGAGATGAAATCAAAGGAAAAACTCTGGCAATATGAATAATCAGAGTAGATCAATTTCCCCAAAAAACAATGAGGCAGACACAGCACAAGATCCCATGCACAAATAGCTGAGATGTCAGAAATCAAATTCAGAATCTGGATAGCAAATAAGATTGAATTAGAATTCCAAGCAATAACCCAAAAGGTGTCTCAAGAATTCAATGAATTCAAAGACCAAATGACCCAAGATTTTGACACATTGAGACAAGAAGTTGCAGCCCTCAAAGATCTTAGAAACACAGTAGAATCCCTCAGTAACAGAATGGAGCAAGCAGAAGAAAGGATTTCTGACATTGAAGACAAAGCTTTCGAATGCTGTCAAACTCTCAGAGAAGATGACAAATGGAGGACAAAAACAGGTCACTTTCTCAGAGAGCTCTGGTATAATTCAAAGAAAACCAACATTTGTCTTATAGGGATCCCCGAAAGTGATGAAGTGGCTTCACAAGGCACAGAGTCTCTTCTCCATGAGATTATGAAGGAGAACTTTCCAGACATGCCAAGATTTTCTGAAATTCAGATAGCAGACAGTTTCAGAACTCCAGCATGACTCAACCCAAATAAGATCTCCCACACACATCATAATAAATTTCACTAAAGTTAATATGAAGGAGAAAATTCTGAAAGCAGCCAGATGAAAGAAAACAATCACCTATGAGGGGAAGAATATTGGAATAACGGCAGATCTCTCTGCTGAAACCTTTCAAGCTAGAAGAGGATGGTCATCGAATTTTAATCTCCTAAAAAAAAAAAAATAACTTTCAACCCAGGATCCTGTACCCAGCTAAACTGAGTTTCATTTATGATGGAGAAATTAAATACTTCAACGACATTCACATGTTGAAGAAATTTGTCACAACTAAATCAGCTCTCCAGGATATTCTCAGACCTATCCTCCACAAAGACCAGCAAAATCCTTCACCACAGAAGTAAACCCACCCAGAAAATTTTGATCAAATTCCAACTTCCAAAGTCACAAAAGGGTTAAAAATGTCCACCGACTCTCAAAAGGCTTATCAATATTCTCAATTAATGTGAATGGTTTAAATCGTCTTCTAAAGAGGCACAGGTTGGCTGACTGGATACAAAAACTCAAGCCAGATATCTGCTGCATCCAAGAATCGCATCTTACATTAAAAGACAAATA
>CAUYPK010041096.1:0-16604 GCA_963574355.1 Loris lydekkerianus
TACCACAAGACTATGAGGAAAGGACCAAGGAAGGGGAAGGGAGGGGGGAGGTTTGGGTGGAGGGAGGGTGATGGGTTGGGCCACATCTATGGTGCATATTTTTATCTATAATAAAAAAAAATAAATAAATAAAAATAAAAAAAAATAATAATAAGAAAAAGAAATGAACAAAATGATGTTTCCTTATATTTTTTTGAAATTTCCATAAAATTGAATCTCGGATTTATTGTGATAGGAACTTATAAAGAAACTATAAAATTTCCCTCCCTATCTCTCTCCTCTCTTTAAGACAGGAAAGGAAACAATAACATAAATGACATTTCCAAATGATCTCTAAGTTTCTTGGCATACATTTAATTTTCTTCATGGTCACTAATAAAATAGTTTTGTTTTCTTTTTTGTTTTAGTTCTTCCTAGTTTACTTTCCAGAAAAGACTTTTCATGAACAATATATAGAGTAGGACTAATATGTAAAATATAACCTGAATGGATTCATTTCTCAAAGACAATATATACAAAAGTAAAGTGTTTACTTTTTGATTCTCACTTAAAAATGAGGTATTGATTTAAATTAATTTTGGGTGGTCTACTAAAGCCTTTAGTGTGCATATTAGTGTGCATATTACTGATTTAACTAACTTTTAGTTAGAAACTATATACTGCACTGTGCTTGGATTTAAGTAGTAGCATCTCATTTTAAGAGTCTCTCACAATTGTGTTATTAGAATAATTTTTCAATGGCAATATATCAGAGAAATATCAAGAAATATAAAAATAATTCTACAAATTAACTCATGATTAAACCATTAGTGTCTTTTAAGGTTAATGCATAGATAAAAGAGAAATGATTTTTGAGGCACAGAGTAAACAATATGGCCCAATGATTTGTCATCAAAATAGCCTGCATAGAACTATGAAATGCTGAATTATTTATTTTTTAACTGCATCAACAGCAGCAGCAGCAGCAGCAGCAGCAGCAGCAGCAGCAGCAAAATTATCAGGTCATGGGCTTTATTTTTGAACTAACATAGGATTTGCAAGTTCTCAAAGACAGTGTTTTAACATAGAAGAACTCACACTGAACTCAAATGGTACATACCACTTTACATTGGATTTTAGAAAATCTCTTCATGGAAACAGCTACTACATCTCCTTCTGTGATGTAAACTGTTTGCATGAAGATTCACTTTTCCATACCCAACAAAACCAGCACAGGACCACTCATGTACTAGGCCCTCAGTAAGTGTTTACAGAATAGAATGTTAGTTGGATGGAAGGAACTGTAAATAAATCCTCAAGAAATAGGGTTTTCAGTCTGGCTGTCCCCTGTGTAAGTTTTGTGTCCCTGTTTCAGTCACAATATCTCTTTAGTTCCATATATGAAAAAATAGAAGAGTTTTAAGATATCTTCAAATTGTAAATGTGAGTTGGAAGTAGCCCTGTTTGTGTACAGCTTACATTCTTCTGAGGAAGCCTCTCTGGACAGACTTTTTCTCTCATGAGCTTTCTTATTGGTTTGAATCCACATATCTTTAAGCAGAATAATGGCTTCTGTGTATGTGTATGTGTATATTTTAATCACTAGTAATTGTCTGTGTTTAGTCTCTCCTGTGGAAAGCTGGTACCAAAGTCTAAGCTTTTATTTTCAGCCTAGCATCTGTGCAACTTATAAGTATATATAAGTGTCAGTTTCCTTGAAAAACTAATTTATTAGCTTCCTCTTTATTTTCTTTAACTAATGGAAGCTTTCTCTAACTGGTTCCCCGAAGATTTAGTATTTCAAATGGCAACTCTTCTGAAAGCAGTTCCTTTCCTTATCCTGGACTTCAGTTTAGAAAGTCATTGTCATTGTCCTCAGTGTTGTTTTCAGTGCTCAAATGGACAGGGAGAAGGATGTGAGTCCCAGGCCATGCTCCCACAGGCACTGTGACACACAGGCCAGCAGACCTCTGCAGCTGATGGGTGCTGAGAGGTGCAAACGCAGCCACCGGGCTGTGATGAAAAAAATAAGCCATGTTTTCCAGAACTGTTTTGCAGAAATAGTGCTCCCTGACCAATTTCCATTCTATTAATAGTTTAGTTGTAAAATGTGTTTGAGAAATGTCTAATTCCTTTTAGTTTTCTATGCAGATTACCTAATGAGAAGTCAAGGAAATTGTCCTTGGTTGCCCTTGAGGGCAATGGTGGATGAAGGAAGCATAGGTAGAAATAGAGAGGAAAGAAAGTGAAAAAATAAGGTACATATTTAAAAATATGGACCTAGTGAAAATGATGCAAGGAGAACATTGCTGGGAGTCTCAGTATTAGGTAGGCATATGTTTATATTCCTCAGCCTTATAGAATACAATAAAATAATTGCAGGAAACTACCATTTTCTGGAATTTCCTATATTCTTATGCATTAATGTTTTATAACATTCATAGGTAATTTTTTTTTCAACTGGATGATATTTATAATCATGCCTCTTTCCCAAATGTACCTATATCTCAGTATCAGCAATTTTGACATGGTCAAAGTAACATTTGTTATCTTGGCAAGCAAGGCAAAGTGGTATCTGTAGGGAGATTTTTGGTAATCCAGGATTGCATGACTTACTTTAAGACTACACTTAAATTTTCCCCAAAGGACATTTTGATGGCACTATATTGCTATCAGTCAGTCTTTTAGAGGTAAAGGAAGGACACCCCTAATCTCTATCCCTAAAATGTCAGCTCACTGACCAAGACTCATAGGGATTCAAAGTTGGAGTGTAGACATTTTACAGACATGGTCTGCAAAAATCTGATAGAAATCCAATGTGATTTTGGATTATTCAATTACAAAGCATTAAGAGTCATCCTTGGTGTTGAAAGAGCAATAGTGGTTGTTCAGTTAACCCTAACCACTACCTTTAGAGAAACTTGTCAAAAGAAAAGAATGAGAAGAAGCTGTAGTTTGTTGTTTAAGCATTGTTACCTTTAAAAGAACATGGGAATTCATTAAACAAAGAAACATGGAAACAAAGAAAACTTCCAATATACCCTTGAAAGACATCTGTCACAGGGTATTTATATTCTGACTAAGGAGTTATTCTCATACTAATTTTCAGTTTTAGATTAAAATTTAAATGAGTATCATCTCCTCCCTTTAGTTTATTCTTATAAAACGAAACAAACCCCAGCTCAGCTGTCTGCACAGTGTGGGAACACAGTGGCCACTTCGAAGGCAACCCTACCAGATAAATGCATCTTTCCTTAGCGTGTCTCATTCTTCAGCACCAGGCACTGAACATGATATGCGATCAATATGGACACTTGTATGACAAACATTAGATATTCTTTGTATTCTAAGTAAAACAAGCCTGGCTGTCAGTTAGACCCTAAGTCCTTGCTTTGCCTACTAAAGCCATAGAATGTAACTCTAATCCCTATTCTAGATGGCTGTGCTTCAAATATCAGAGGGCAGCGCTCCTTCATTTCCATGTGAAATCCACTACTATGGATGACACACTCATGTTTCCTATAATCATTCCCCATCAAGGACATTTTCCGAATTATCACCTTTCTTCATCCAGAGAACAGTCCATTTAGCAGGTAGAACTCACAGTAATAGATGGAATTGTCACTTATTCTAAACATATATATTTATTAACAAAACCTGAATCAGCATTTGCATTTCTAAGAGCTTCTTCATTCCAGTAATTGATTTTCAACCTAAAATGGAATGTCTCTAATTCTTTTGTCGTAAGTCCCACTCTTAGACTACTTTTCCACACTGTGAAGTTTGTGTGGACTTAATGTTAAGGCTGTACACTTCCACGTCCATTTCTACATTCATCTGTTTTGTTCAGTCTATCATATCAAGCTGTTTGTTGGATGATGAAAAATATGCAATTTACTTCCTATAATGAATTAGCAGCAGGAGATCATTATCCTTGATTTCTTTGGCCCTCTCTGGAGATGAGTGCACTGTTGGTGCCAGCACGTGTCAGGCAATGGAAAAAATATGATTTAATTATTGAAAATGTTTGGATAAATCCTACAGGTTCCTTGTATGGTGTATAATTTATTTTATCCATGCCTTATAAGTATAAGGATTTCTGAGTTTTGAAGTCTTTTTCTTTTTTGCTTCTATGAGATTTTAGACAAGAACAATATTATTTCTCATTATTTATCTTGTCTTGGTGAGTTTGTCTTGGTGGCCTGATGCCCATCACTGAATTGTGTCCTGTAGAATTAGGGGATGGCTCTGCTGGGCTCTGATCATGCCCTCAATTAGAAATGGTTCTGAATGTCACCTCAAGGTTTTGCTTCTGCATTTGAGTTACAAATTAAGAGACAGATTTTGAAAAAAAAAAAAAATATGCTGGGGCTTGAAAAACGTTTTCAAGGACAGAATTGTAAAAAGACATGCTGTTGCGGATAGATCAAAAATGAGTCTTAAATCTGTCCTTCACAGGGAAAAGGTCTACAAACAAACAAGCAAACAAAAAACAAAGCCACAAAACAACCTTTGAGATTCAGTCAGTCTCCAGGGAAAGATTGCTTGTTTTAGGTTGTTGTTGTTGTTTTCCTCACACCTCACTCTTGCCATTTTAAAGAATGTTTTATGGCATCTGTGGCTCAGGGAGTAGGACGCTGGCCCCATGTACTGAGGGTGGTGGCTTCGAACCTCGCCCTGGCCAAACTGCAACAAAAAAATAGCTGGGCATTGTGGCAGGTGACTATAGTCCCAGCTACTTGGAAGGCTGAGGCAAGAGAATTGCCTAAGCCCAAGAGCTGGTGGTTGCTGTGAGCTGTGATGCTACAGCACTCTACCAAAGGCAACAAAGTGAGACTCTATCTCTAAAGAAAAAAAAAATGTTTTATTTGCTTCATTTTAGTCATGCTAATTAAGATTTCTTACCAATAGTCTTGATTTAGTTACCTCTGCTTTTATCTAAGAATGCCAGTTATTGAGTGAGAACAGAGGTTTCTCACAGTGTCATTGGATTTAAGACTCTATGTTTAAATCCTTTCTTCAAAACCCACCAAAGGAAACTTTGGCCAAGTTAAGCTTGTTCCAGAACTTTAGTGTTCTCTATGTGAAATGGGTTTTTCTGTAAGTGTCAGACAAAATAACTCATATAAAACATGTGGCAAAGCATCTCTTACATAGTAAATTTTAGCAAATTTTTATCCTTCCATTTTAGGTTAAAACATTCTCGTAACATTCTCTTCCTGATATTTTACCTCAAAACAAACGAATAAGAAAGAGTTTAAAAGTGCTTGTTGAAAGGCTGTGGCAGTCTTACTGCCATCTTAGTGAAGATTCAATCTAAGGACCCAATTGTATCCCACTCAGTTTTTATCAGCTATGTTGTTGTGTTATTGTTGTCTGTCCATATTCCCCATAAAGACAGACCTTTAATATGTAAAAATACTTAGATAAATTCAGAAGTGCCACCTAGTTAACCTGCGGCTAACTACAAATAAATGAACACACTTTGTCATATCTAGTTTAGATCCTTAGAACCACCCAGACAACCTATAAACACACCACCAAAAGTAAATGTTTACAGGTTGCATGTTACACAACCTGATTCAGGGATTAGATAACTCATACATCCCAGTTAGTCGGATATGGATTCAAATGCCAAGAGGATTTTAAAATGGATTCATTTTACCCCTAAATATTGATGTCAGGATGATGTGATATGGGAAATAATGAATTTTTTCCCCCACAGTTCCAGGCTTGGCATGCTTCAGCACAGCATACACTTGGAATTATTTCATTTCCATACGCCAGGAATCTCATTAGATGTTGAGGATGCAGAGGGGAGCCTGATTAGTCCTTGTTCTAAAGGAGGTCATCTTCTGGAGGAGGAGGGGCATCACCTCTGTAGTCACAGTTTCCTGAAACCAATTTGTTGCAATTCACACATTTGGGTATCCTCTATTCCTGGCTAGAATTGTACTCAAACAGCATTTTTGGAACAATTCCATTGGCAATAGTTCATCTGAGTGGGAACAAAGTTGTATAAGTCTAACCTCTTCAGAGTCTTTAACCCAAATATGAACTCCAGTAAGAAAACCCCTAAAAGGAAAGAATGTTCTGCCAATTATTTGATGGTTTGACATAGTGTGGCTGTTTCCCTGGGCTTTGATTTACTTAAATTCTGCAAGTTCTTCTTATCGTCCAGGTTTTAGGCACTTTGGTGGTTATTCACATGAGGCCAGATGTGTCGTTTCCAAAACACAAGACTCTTGGGTGGAAGATACGGAAAGACTGAGTGCCAGATTTTCCGATCTTTGATCCAATGCTCTATCTCAGAGTTATGTGGTTCAGGAGAAATTGACCTCTTTGACTTGGTTTCCTCATTGGAAATATTTTGTCAGTGGTGATTTGCTTTCCTCTTACAAGGAATCGTGGAAAAAAATCAATGCTGTTAAAAACTTCGAGGGTTTTTGTTTTACGCTATATACTGATATTAATTTTTCTGAAACTGAGATTTTTCTTCTATCTGGAGAAGAAAATAGCACATCATAGCTGAAATGAATGTCCAGATATTAACTATGTAGAGATGTTAAGAAGACAGAGACACACACAGCCTCTGCTCACCACAAAGCACATCCTCAGCCACTTTTAAATTACCTTCATTTTGTTTTAAATTTACTACATAAACTTTTGTTTTTTTACAAAAGTAAAAGTAAAAAGTAAAAGTTTTTTTACAAAAGTAAATAAACTTTTGTTATTTACAAAAGAATTTTCAAAATTCTTTTGTAAATAAGAGAATATAAGAAAGGTTGAGGGCTTGAGTTTCTTTGGATCTCTTAGTAGTAAAAGGAGATTACTGGGAACATTGGTGTGTATGAAACTACAACCCAGCGTCACTGCTAAGACTTAAAACCAAAAGAAGGATAGGTCAGCCCGTGCCCATTATAACCTTCTTAAATTAATACCGAAGTTCATTTACAAGCTTTAAAATGGCAAAAACAATGAATATGCTAAAATATCATTTATAATATATTATAAATGGTTAAGTTGAAAGCAACAAAATAATAAATCTGGTTTACTGTATTTTGTTCTCTTGGCCCAAATTTCTTATTTAAAATATAGACTTGAAGTGGAGCATTATTATCTCTTGCTATGGCTTTTTTTTTTTTTTTTTAATATTTTGTTGTATTTCCTTCCAGAAGCATATATATATTTTTTTGATTGTTTATTTTTTTACCACCTCTCCCCCCCCTTCTCTCTATTGCTGCTCTCCCCTTCCCCGATCCCCTAACAGGGGTCCTCAAACTGCAGCCCGTAGGCCACAGGAGGTGGTGTGATTGTATTTGTTCCCATTTTGTTTTTTTACTTTGAAATAAGATATGTGCAGTGTGCATTAGAATTTTTTCATAGTTTTTTTTTTTTTTTAATTATAGTCCGGTCCTCCAACAGTCTGTGGGACAGTGAACTGGCCCCCTGTTTAAAAAGTGTGAGGACGCCTGCCCTACCATGTACTAGGTTATTAATTATCCTCATATCAAAATTGAGTACATAGGGTTCATGCTTCTCCATTCTTGTGATGCTTTACTAAGGATAATGTCTTCCACTTCCATCCAGGTTAATACAAAGAATGTAAAGTCTCCATCTTTTTTAATGACTGAATAGTATTCCATGGTATACACATACCACAGCTGTTGATTCATTCCTGGGTTGGTGGGCATTTAGGCTGTTTCCATATTTTGGTGATTGTAAATTGATCTGTGATAAACAGTCTAGTTCAAGTGTCCTTATGATAAAAGGATTTTTTTTTTCCTTCTGAGCAGATGCCCAGTAATGGGATTACAGGATCAAATGGGAGGTCTTGCTTGAGTTCCTTACAGGTTTTCCATACTTCCTTCTAAAAAGGTTGTTTTAGTTTGCAGTCCCACCAGCAGTGTAAAAGTGTTCCCTTCTCTCCATATCCACGCCAGCATCTGCAGTTTTGAGATTTTGTGATATGGGCCATTCTCGCTGGGGTTAGGTAATATCTGAGTGGTTTTCATTTGCATTTCTTTAATAATTAGGGACAATGAGCAGTTTTTCATATGTTTGTTAGCCATTTGTCTGTCTTCTTCAGAGAAGATTCTATTCATGTCTTTTGCCCATTGATATATGGGATTGTTGGCTTTTTTCATGTGGATTAATTTGAGTTCTCTACAGATTCTAGTTATCAACCTTTTGTCTGATTCAAAATATGCAAATATCCTTTCCCATTGTGTAGGTTGCCTATTTGCTTTGGTTGTTGTCTCCTTAGTTGTACAGAAGCTTTTCAGTTTAATTAAGTACCATTCGTTTATTTTTGTTGCTGCTACAATTGCCATGAAAGTCTTCTTCAGAAAGTCTTTCTCTAAGCCAATATCTTCAAATGTTTTTCTTATGCTTTCTTTGAGGATTTTTATCATTTTAATGCCTTAATTTTTGGTCTTTTATCCATCTTGAATCAATTTTTGTGAGTGGAGAAAGATGCAGGTCCGGTTCTGGTGTTTTACACGTGGATATCCAATTCTCCCATCACCATTTATGGGGATTCTTTCTCCCAGTGTATGTTCTTATTTGGCTTATCAAAGATTAGGTGGCTTTAAGATGGTAGTTTCATTTCCTAGTTTTCTATTTGATTCCAAATGTCTATGTCTCAATGTTTGTGCCAGTACCATGCTGTTTTGACCACTATTGACCATACAGCCTAACGACTGGTATGCTGATACCCTCAGCTTCGTTTTTATTATTAAGCTCTGCCTTAGCTATATAAGTTTTTTTATGGTTCCTTACAAAATGAAGAATTATTTTTTCTATGTTTTGAAAGTACGACTATTTTAATAATGATGGCATTGAATCTGTAGATTGCTTTGGGAAGTATCGGCATTTTAACAATGTTGATTATTTCCAGGGTATGGCTGGTTTTTGAGCCAAATGGCTATGCACTGGTAGAAAATGTCAGGTTCTTTTAATCTTTATATGATAATATTTTATTTATAGACTTTAATTAAAATTAAAACATGTTACTTAAAGTTTTTTCCTGTCTTGATACTTTTCATGATCAAAGAATGAAGGAGAGAATAAAGAAAATGCAAAGAAGTATGTGGGTCTTCACTTAATCTGAATAAACTCAGCATTATGGCAAATATAATTTTTATAATCTTTGTTATTGATCAATAATGAAAATGCAAATATACCAGATGTCATGGACATGTAAATTTAATTTTATTCTAACCAAGAGCCATCTATTTCTAGGTAGTGCGTTCTTCAACGTTTAATTTTTACCCTCAGTTTTTTTTTGTTTACAAGTTAGTTGATTCACATATGATATAGAACCTGGCCATGGTCCATTATCAGAATCTGTGTTCTCTTGACTGAGCAACATTAAAGAAAATCTCAGAGCTTTATATAAGGCACCATTGCAAATTTAGTCTTGAAAATCAGCTGAACACTTAGGTCTACTTATAAATTATGGAGAGTTTGGGAAGGATATTGGAAATCTGGACTATCCTAGAATAGCTGAGAAGAAGTATAAGGTTCATTGTAGGGTGGGAGGAAGAGACAACTGTCAAAAAATTCTAGCTTGAGTAACTGAGAGAGAAGATGCCAGAAGATGAAGTATTTTCAGAGGTAGGATGATGACTTAATTTGACATGCATTGAATATGAAGTTGGATATCTAGATGGAGATGACCAGCTGAGAGTAAAATGCTTAAATGTGAAGTGCAAAAGTATGGTCTAGGCATCCCTCCAAAAAGTGAACTTTTGGACTGAAGCCATTTTAGGAAGATAAGGACCTCAACAACTATATCCCTTAACAAGGAGTGGGGCTCCCCTGTAGGCACAAAATAAGAATCAAACTCTTACTGGAGTAAGAGTTATTCTTATCATAGCTTTCCATCAGAGCCATTTTTTGCAAGGTTAGGTCCCATCTTTTACTCTGGATTCTGAATGGCGGGTGGAACTTGGGGGTGGGGACAGTCTGCTCACTTGCCTTGCAGGCTGGGAGGGCTCAGAGTCAGCAATTTGTGCCACCCAATGATGATTTCCTTACTGTAAAGAAAACTCTGGAGACCAATATTAAATAGTTGATTACTTAAATAAGGATTTACATACTCTGAAAACAATAATAACAATGCTTTGGGTTGAAAAAGAAGTTAAATCCTCTAAAACTAGAAAGGTATTTTATATAATCTGAGAAAGGTTGCAAGAAAAGCTATAGCATGTGACACTGAGTATGGCCAGGTCTGGGCACTATTCTAAGTACTTTATGTGAATGAACTCAGGTAATCTTAACCACACTCTTACGGAGTAGGTACTATTTATCATTAACATTTTACAGATCAGAAAAACCAAAGCCCACAAATTGTAGTACTTTATTCAAGGTCGAACAGCTTGGAAGTAGCAGAGAAAAGATTTGAATTTAGGCAATTTGGGCTCAGAGATTATGCTCTTCAATAATAAACTTTTTGTATTAATGCAAAATGGACAAGTCTGACTCCAGCAAGGTTCATGTCAGTTATAATTTATACAATAAATAGAGCAAATGCTATCAAAAGGCTGATAGATTAAAAAAAGCTTTAGCATCTTTACTCATTTAAAGTCAATGTCAGTCACGGATTCCATTAACTTCCCAGTCAATATACTTCAACATTTTCAATTCATGTTAAGGATTTCATTCCCCTACACCGTGGAGAAACTATTAATATCTAATATCATTGAAGATTGCTCATAAGTGTTTCATTTGTGTTTTTTTCCTGGCCATCACCTCTCCAGAACTTTATGCTAATGATGGAATTTGCATAAGAAGGATAATTGCAATGTATTATCCCTTGGATACTTTTGAGAAATCTATTCAAGAGCTAGTTGAATAAAGAAATGCTGTGAGGCAAATATTGCATAGAGTCAGTCATAGAAAGTTCTTTGGAAAATAAGGATCAACCATATAGACACCACTTCAGTATGATCACATTTATCAAAAATTATTTGATCATTTAAAATAATAATAATAGGCAGCATTTTGGTCTAGGTCCTTTTAATGTGTTAGCCTGGTCCTTCCAATGGCCCTATTCGTTAGGTCCACGTTTTCTCCATTTTATGGATGAAAAAGAGAGAGGTTTCACAACTTTCCCAAGAACACAGCTAGAAGTTTTTTCAAAGGATATTGAGAGATCATTCAGATAATATTTCTATTCTATTATTTTTATCTTACCTTTTCAAAATTGTTAAAAGTATAATTATAAATGCCATAATTTGCTATTATAATTTCACTATGTGTGATAGAACACTTTTACTCTGATATCTTTATACCCTTCTATGTGATTAAAGCAAAGTTCTTGAGATTACAAAGACAGTAATGGCACCTTAAGATGCATGATTATGTTGGTTAGGTTAATTTTCCCATGGGATTATTACCAATTCCATTTATTTGCCAGTCAATATACTGCAAAATTTTCAATTTACATTGGTATTAGACACACACTGAAAACACAGTTCAATACTCAATTCAAAATACTGTGACTTTAATTGACTTTCTTTAGGTATCAGGAGTCTTAGAATCTGAAACACATGAAAAATTGCAGAAATGGAAAAGTAGATTTAGGACAAGACAACCAAAATCTTAGATTAAATATCCTCTAGAACATCATAGTTTGTGCAGTTCTTCGCAAATCATATTCTTTTCATGATCAGAAAGGTATAACTAAACTTAAACGTAAGGTTTTATTTTATTTTAAATGTCATTGTCCTTAAATAAGCTTATTTAATTCTTTTCTAATTACTGTAGTATCTTTCCAATTTCATGTTTTATATTATCATGTTTATTTATGACTTATTTAGAAACAGACTTTTCAAGTTCTGACTTCTGAATGGGGCTTAGTTCAGAGGATAGCAAGTCCTCAAATTTACTGGTAATTGACTCTTTGAAGATAATACACAGTGATCAGAAATGAATCTGAGTAATTTCTGAATTCGGATATAAGACCTCATGCATCACTTACATTTTCTTTTCTTTCTTTTTTTTTTTTTTTTTTTTGGTTATGGCAAGAACAAACAATATGAGTGATTTACCTGCTTATTAAATTTTTAAGTATATAGTTAAGGATTGTTAACTGTAGGCATAATGTTGTATAGTAGATCCATAGAGCTTATTCATCTTACATAACTGAAACTTTATACCCATTAAATTAGCAACTCCCCATTTCTCCTTCTCCCAGACTCTGGAAACCACTGTTCTACTTTCTATTTCTACGTGTTCATTTTTTTTTTTTTTTTTTTTTGTTTGAATTTATTTATTTTTTTATTGTGGAGAAGGGGCAGGGAAAGAAGGCGGGGGAAGAGGTGAGTCTGTCTTTCTTTCTTTCTTTTTTTTTTTTTTTTTTTGAGACAGAGCCTGTCTTGCCCTGGGTAGTGTGCAGTGGCTTCACAGCTCACAGCAACCTCCAGCTTCTGGGCTCAAGACATTCTCCTGCCTCAGCCTCTCAAGTAGCTGGGACTATAGATACTTGCCACAACGCCTGGCTATTTTTTGGTTACAGCTGTCATTGTTGTTTGGCGGGCCCAGGCTAGATTCAAACCTGCCAGCTCAGGTGTATGTGGCTGGCGCCTTAGCCGCTTGAGCCACAAGTGCTGAGCTGAATCTCTCTCTTTTTTTTTTTTCTTTGAGACAGAGTTACCCCTAGTTGCGTGACCTGGCATCATAGCTGACAGCAACCTCAAACTCTTGGGCTCAAGGGATTCTCTTGCCTCAGCCTCCCAAGTATCTGGGACTACAGGTGCCTGCCATAACGTACCGCTATTTTTAGAGATGGGGTCTTGCTCTTGCACAGGCTGGTCTTGAACTCCTGAGCTCAAGCAATCCACTTCAGCCTCCCAGAGTGTTAGGATTACAGGCGTGAGCCACCTCGCCTGGCCCATACTTTTACTCTTTAAGTTGCTATAATCATACTTCATTACTATGAAATCTGATGAGTGGCCTGATTTCATTTCTGACAATGGCTGGCATTTCAGGTTCGCTATATCACTGAGCATGAGATATATAAATTTACCATGCCATAATCAAAGAGCTTGATGCAATTGCATTATTTTTTCAAGGGCAGTACCAGAACTCCTTCAATGTATGTGAATGTTTTTCTTGTATTTTTCTGGTATTTTCCCCCTTGAAATTTTTTTAAATTTTGGTCAAATATACATAACATGTTCCATTTTAACCATTTGAAATTGTTCCCTCTTGAATTGTATTAGCAAATAATTCAAGGACATTATTCCAATTTTGCCTCTGAAACCTATAAAACACTCAGTAACACACTGAGTATTTATCTATATCAATATATAGATTTCCCCAACAGCTGGTGGAAATATGCATATGGTCCAAGAAGTTCATCATTTAGAATAAACAAATATACCATATTTCAGAACCATCTCATTTGTGAGGATACTATAAACAGTACCGAGCCAACCTATTATAAAGGCTTGAGCACTTCCGAAGGCAGTCACTACTCAAAGCCAAGGCAAATATTTTGGTGAAGAATGAAAGACTAATTTAAACACATGTGAGAAAAGTTTGAACTTTAATTGGGTTTTGAAATAGCCTTTCAGCTTCTTTCTTTAAATTTTATTCTTAGTTTTTGTATACCTATAGGCTAGTAGGAATAGTAAATGTAGTAATTAGGTCTTTTTTTTGTTTGTTTTCAGACAGGGTCATACTCTGTCACCCTGGCTAGATTGGAGCCATCACAGCTCACTGCCACTTCAGACTCCTGAGCTCAAGCCAAGCCTCCTGCCTTGGCTTCCTGAGTAGCTGAAACTCCAGGTGTATGCCCCATAACTGGTGTGCACCACTAGCCCCCGCCCAGCTAAGTTTTCTATTTTTTGTGAAGACATGATTTCACTCAGGCTGGTCTCAACTCCTGGCCTCAGGAAAGCCTTCCACCAAAGTGCTGGTATTATAGGCATGAGTCACTGTGCCTGGTTTTCATGATGTTTCAGTTCTTTTATCTAGTAAAACCCAGATTTCAGAAAAAAATTCTTTTTTTAATCAATTTCATTTGTCATGAGAAGTCACTCTTTCTTTCTTTCTTTTTCTTTTTTTTTTTTTTTTCAGTTTTTGGCCAGGGCTAGGTTTGAACCCGCCACCTCTGGCATTTGGGGCTGGCGCCTTACTCCTTTGAGCCACAGGTGCTGCCCAAGTCACTCTTTCTTAAGAGTGACAACAGCTTTGGCAAATAACAATTGATGATCAAATCTGAGAAAACATTCCAACGCAAAAATCTGGTCTTTCCAATGTGGTATCATGCTGCTTGGGATATGTGGGGGTAGAAAGATTTCTTCCCATTTTGTAGCTGGAGGATGTTAGAGTAAATCAGTTCAGCTGTTTTTCTATAAAATGATTTAAAAAAACTCCCGGTGACCTTTTTCTACCCTCAAATAACTTTAAGAATAGTTAGACATAAAACCTTCAAACTCTACATATTCATAGCCCTCTGAGGAATATAATCATTGTTAGTTTGAGAAAAAGCTCAGGATTTTTTTGAGTTGGAAAGCTCTAATATTACATGTTTGCACATGCTTGGTATGTAACTCTTCATCTGCTGATGAAAATTGATATTTGACTTTCTAGCTTATAGGTATATGCTGGATTTTTACTTTATTTACCATGTCATAGAACTTACCAAAGTTTATGGAATTTATGTGGTAACCTTTATATTGAAGTTAAAACTTTACATCTGTTAGGCAATATAAAAACAGACTTCTTACTATGACATTGCACAAATTCCACAGAAAGTCTTATAATGGTGACTTCCAAAGAAATGATCTCAGCCCTATTCAGATCCCATCAAAGGAGACTGAGTTTGTGTCACTCCATGGGAAAGGATATTTTGGGAAGCTCCGTAAAAGATTTTTACATGCATTCTTCATGGAGCCCTAAGCAAAGATTATTGATTGCTAGTATGGCCTGGACATCTAGGGTTTAAAAATAACTTTCATCAGAGTTTCATTTAGAACTTTTTTTTATTTGTTTGTTTGTTTGTTTGGAGACAGTGAGACAAACCCTCGGTAGAATGCCCTGGCATCATTAGCTCACAGCAACCCCAACCTCTTGGGCTTGAGCAGTCCTCTTGCCTCAGCCTCCTGAGTAGCTGGGACTGCCGACGCCTGCCATAATACCTGATTATTTTCAGAGACAAGGTCTTGCTCTTGCTTAGGATGGTCTCGAACTCCTGAGCTCAAGCAATCCACCCACCTTGGCCTCCTAGAGTGCTAGGATTACAGGCATGAGCCACCTTGCCTGGCCACATGTAGGACTTCAAAAGTAGTTCATTCTTGCATGCCTGGTATGCACCCCCTGAATGTTTGGCTACCAAACACAAGATCTTTGTAACATCTTGTTCTATGGTTTAAGTTCTGTATTATTCCGCATTTATCTTCCATCCTAGAGTGGAAAGAGTTCTCTGCTATGATGAGCCCCTTGTTGATTTCCTCAAAAGGTGTCTGCACCTGTTATGGATTGAAGTGTGCCTCTCCCCCAATCAATATGTTGAAGCCCTAACTGCCAGTACCTGAGAATGTGACCTTATTTAGAGAAAGGGTCTTTACAGAGGTAATCAAGTTAAAGTGAGGTTATTAGAGTGGGCTCTAATCCAATGAGACTGGTATCTCTATAAAAAGGGTAAATTTGGACATAGAAACAGACACACAGAGAGGGAAGATTATATAAAGACACAGGGAAAGGATAGCTGTCCACAAGGCCAAGGAGAGACGCCTGGATTAGACCCTTCCATCACAGTCCTCAGAAGGAACCAACTGTTTTGACACTTTAGTTGTGGGCTTCTAACCTCCAGACTATGAGAAAAAAAAAATTTTTTTTGAGGAAGAGTCTCATTTTGTTACCTAAACTAGAGTGCCATGGTGTCAGCCTAGCTCACAGCACAACCTCAAACTCCTGGGCTCAAGAGATCCTCCTACCTCAGTTTTCAGAGTAGGTGGGATTATAGACTTAGCTAATTGCGTGTGTGTGTGTGTGTGTGTGTGTGTGTGTGTGTGTGTTTAGTAGAGATGGGTCTTGTTCTTTGCTCAGGCTAGTGTTTTTTTGTTTTTTTGGGGTTTTTTTAGAGACAAAGTCTTACTTTGTTGCCCTTGGTAGAGTGCTCTGGCGTCACAGCTCACAGCAACCTTGGGCTCTTGGGCTTAGGTGATTCTCTTGCCTCAGCCTCCTGAGTAGCTGGGACTACAGGCGCCCACCACAATACCTGACTTTTTTTTTTTTTTAATTTTTAAAAACTTTTTTTTTTTTAATTTCAACTTGCTTGTACATTCTTCCTTGTTTGAAGTACTCTTTTTTGTTGTTCATTTTCTTCTTCCTCTGGAGATGCTGTGCTGTTTTTGATGTTAGTAGAGACGGGGTCTTACTCTGGCTCACTGCTGGTCATACGGGTCTCGAACCTCTGAGCTTAGGCAATTCACCCGCCTCGGCCTCCCACAGCGCTGGGACTACAGGCATGAGCCACCACGCCCGGCCCAATTCTTTAACACATATGCGTGTTAAAGAAATTTGCCATAACTAAACCAGCTCTCCAGGATTTTCTCAGACCCATCCTCCACAATGACCAGGGAAATGCTCTACCTCCAAAGTAAATGCAC
>CAUYPK010041097.1:0-65252 GCA_963574355.1 Loris lydekkerianus
TGGTGTTAAAGACCCAGTGTGTTCCGTCCTCTAATGGTGAAGTCATACTCTGAGGTCCAGAAAGGAGGGTGGTGGTAAAGACCCAGTGTGTTCCCTCCTCTAATGGTGAAGTCATACTCTGAGGTCCAGAAAGGAGGGTGGTGGTAAAGACCCAGTGTGTTCCTTCCTCTAATGGTGAAGTCATACTCTGAGGTCCAGAAAGGAGGGTGGTGGTAAAGACCCAGTGTGTTCCCTCCTCTAATGGTGAAGTCATACTCTGAGGTCCAGAAAGGAGGGTGGTGTTAAAGACCACTACTGCGAGCTTCAGTGCTTCAGAGGTATTCAGCTTAACTCAGCTCAGATCCTCAAAACTAACCTTCTCCCTCCTGTCCTCTTGGTTCTGTTCTTTGCCATTACAACAGATACAGCATAATTAAAGTCACAGTCCCTAGCCTGTCCCTCTACCAGGGATGTTCCTATTTGCATCTGCATTTAGCATTTTATTCAGAGGACTAAAGCTTCCAGACCAGAATGGACCATCAATCATCAGCTTCCTGCCTACAACCAATGCCCACACCATCTGGGGGGAGTGTGAACTGAGGGGATGGAGAGGAACAGAAGGAGGAAAGGAAAGTTGGCTGTTTATTCCTGCTTGTTGGCATAGCCCCATCGGTCCACTAAAGCAAACAGGTTAGGTGGATTAAAACGTCTGCCAACCTTTTGTCAGCATTCAAGGTGAACCTGTGTACTCAGAAGGTGAACTCCTGGGAGGAGTTTTTAAACTGGTTCCATCTGCTTTATAATTATTAGACAGTTTCTCAGTCTTAGACTTCACTATTTTTTTAAGCTTTCATTTCACTTGACTTTCTAGATCTTACAAGAAACCTAAAAGATCAGGAGCTCATCTTTAACTCCAATTATTCTTTAAAATCTTTAAAAATTTCCCAGAATGAGTCTTTAGCTCACACAGCAACATTCTGATGTTGTATTATTCAAGTAATCCATTAAATGCTTCCTATTCTGGGAATTTCAATCAGGTCATCTTTACTTGATCATTTTTGCAATACTGCTCTTTCCTAACTGAATAGCAGCAAAAATGCATGTTTAAAATACCGAGAAGAATTATTTCCACAAAATTTATAAATTACAACTTAACAAGCAGTTCCATTCTGACCCAATAATAACCTGCTGAAATATACTTAGATATTTTAATTCTTTTGTTCTATCACAACTCCATTTAAATATGTGACCACTTACTCTGAATATTCACGTAACATTAGAAGGTTGCCTTTCTGCCACACATACCATCTACTTTGTTTTCCTCTTAAAATGTTGGCAAAGAAATAATTGTGCAACTAAAACACAAGGATATAGAGAAATATAGTTATTGGTCATTTACTTTCTTTCCAAACACATTCATTTTTCCTTTGCTTCCCTTTTACACAAATTTCTGTGATTGTTAAAATGAATAAAAAGTGAAGAATAAAGCAATAATGTTAATTTATTTTCTTAAAATAAGGTATTACCAGCTCGGCATCGGTAGCTCAGTGGTTAGGGCACCGGCCACATGCACCGGGGCTGTGGGTTCGAACCTGGCCAGGGCCTGCTAAATAATAATGACAATGACAATAAAAAAATAGCCGGGCACTGTGGTGGACACCTGTAGTACTACTTGGAAGGCTAAGGAAAGAGAATTGCTTAAGCCCAAGAGTTTGAGGTTGGAAGGCTGAGACAAGAGAATTGCTTAAGCCCAAGAGTTTGAGGTTGGAAGGCTGAGACAAGAGAATTGCTTAAGCCCAAGAGTTTGAGGTTGCCGTGAGCTGTGATGCCACAGCACTCTACTGAGGGTGACATAGTGAGACTATGTCTCAAAAAAAACAATTATGTATTATTATTTCAATTAATGTTTAGGGGGAACATATACAGAAACAAGTGTCTATTGTTTAAGATGCTTCATCAACTTTAGTTTTAAAGTGAATCTTTCTTACACCATCTAGCATTTATCTCATACTGACATTTTTATTGTTCAAAACCTCTCACTTGAATAAGAAGAGCAGTTCAAGTGGAATATCACAACTATTATGCATCATTAATATCTTAATGCATCATTTATGGTGGTGAATAATATCCTGAAATGAGAAGTCACTGAAGATAAAATATTGCTCTACTGTGTTCCATTATGGGAAGAAATACTTTTAATTAAAGTGATGCCATAGCAATTACAAGAAACCAAAGAGCTCTTGATAGTGTGTCTACAAGGCTTGGCTTCCTTTTGGGAAGCCTGATAAAAACCAGCAATGTTGCTTTTACATGCTGTGGATATGGACCAGTCTTAGACATAGAGAATCACTGACACGTTGGGCTGAAACAAATCTTAACGGTCTTCTTTCAGTGTCTATCCAGGGGATGGAGAAGAGCAGAAGGAAGAAACAAAATACCCGAAAACTACACTTGCAGCAGCAAGATAATTCAATCAGAATGGCCTTTTATTTGAACTTCCTGATTTAGGGAGGAACACTGCACAACTGCTGGTTCAATTGTCATGTCTATACTCAATTGTCATGTCTATATTCAATTGTCATGTCTATAGAAAACAACAGTCCTCAGACTGGGCTCCTGGGGAACCTCAGTGTTCCATGAGAGTCATCTTTGTATAAGGATGCTAAAACCTTTCAGTTTGGCGATGTTTTCCTCAATTTTAAATTCCTATAATAGTGATTCTCAAACACTTAAAGACTACCACTCTTTGATACCATTTAGTACAGTAATCCAGTAGAACTCAGGATTTAATTAGGCACCAAATTAGATACTGAATTATTTTTTTAAGTGTTTATTGTCATGAGTTTTAGGCCATCTGAACAAGCTGAGAATCAGCTATATAGATCATCTTATGAAATGATCAGCATTAACCTTTCCTTATTATTATAACCTGCACCTTGTCATGAATATGAAAAGCCAAATAAAATACATGAGTCCCCAGTGGAACTGTCCAGACGCACACTCCGTCAATTCCTCACAGACTGCAGAGGCATTTTGTTCAACCCACTCTTCTTTTGATCACTGTTTAAACTAACCTCCCCTTGAAGAGAGAGCTCAAACCAGTCCGGTCCATTTGAGTTGATTGAGTTATTCTATGTCTATTAAAAAACAGGTAACATTGACCTAAAATCTGCCCATACATGGGTATATTAAATATGTCCGATTAGAACTACTGAACATCAAATATGAATTGTTTCTTGGTTTAATGCAAGTTAAAACCTTAGAATAACCCAAATACTATCAAAGGAACATTAGCCTTACTGGTAATTATTCCACTTAATCAAACACTTTACTGATTATAAAGTGATTATAAGAGAAGGAGAAAGAAAGAGCAATTCCATAGTATGTTTTCCACGGACTGTTATTACAGTGCTGCTATGCCCAGGAGTATCGTTTTCCACTACAATGGCTGGTTAGCTACAAAGCAAAGCCAACTCCGACTGTTCAGTGCTTAAGTCTACATTATCCACAGTAGAATCCAATTAGCACAGAAAGTAGACGTTTGTTTTTTTAAAGAAAGTAAGCCTAGCTGTAAAATTGGGCTGCAAAAATCTAACATCCATCTTCAAGAATACAAATCATACTCAGTTATTGAAACAGTCTACTTCCATGCAGAGTTAATCAAATCTTAAAGAGTATTAATTTAAACAATATAAATAAGATAGAATTCTATTTTATATTTTAAGACCAAAGTTTGCTAGGAAAAGTTTGCTAGGACTAAATACATCTTCTCTTCCATATTTTAAACAAGTTATCTTCACATCACCCTTCTGATCCAATTTGACCTTTTTAAAAATAACACAAAGAAAAACAGAAACAGCACTTCTGCAAGCCTCATACATTTATCAGTGCAACACACATGTAGGAAATTAACTGATGAGCAAATGCACACATGACATAAACATAATTAACACATTAATAATAGTATAAAAAATACTGACTAAAGATGAACAGCATTTAATACTTTATATTAGCAAATGATAGGCCTAAGACTATTACTGGTCCTCTTTCTAATGGGCCTAAGACTATTACTGGTCCTCTTTCTAATGGGCCTAAGACTATTACTGGTCCTCTTTCTAATTGGCCTAAGACTATTACTGGTCCTCTTTCTAATCGGCCTAAGACTATTACTGGTCCTCTTTCTAACTTAAAGTACAAGCGTGAGCTTCCGTGCACGTGTGAGTGTGCCAAGTAGCATTCCACATATGTCCATGTTCCAATAAACTTCTACCTGGTGTCTGTCTATACACAAGAGTGATTTGGGGGCAGCTCCTGTGGCTCAGTGTGTTGGGCGCCGGCCCTATATACCAAGGGTGGCACGTTCGAACTTGGCCCCAGCTAAACTGCAACAAAAAAATAGCCGGGCGTTGTGGTGGGTGCCTGTAGTCCCAGCTACTTAGGAGGCTGAGGCAAGAGAATCGTCTAAGCCCAAGAGCTGGAGGTTGCGGTGAGCTGTGGTGAACGCTCTACGGAGGGCCACAGGGTGATCAAAGTTGAATCGCTGGGTATGAGCAAATACCTTTTCGATGTGGAGTTTCAGGCAAGATTTCTTGAGCTACAGTTTTAAATATTTCTTCTTTCACTGCTATGTTGGGGTTTTTTTTGCCCCCTCTTTGGGCCTTCAATTGTAAGTATATTAGATTTTCTTCCAATCTCCTACTTCTCTGGTGTCTTTTTCATGTGCTGTGGATTGTTGAAGGTTTTCACTTTTCCATCTTCTGTTCCCCTGTGCCCTGTTGTTACTTGTGGTTTACTCTCCGTTCCCAGAATGATCTTTCCTTTCATTTAAGATTCTCACCCATTATTCTTCAGCTATCTTTACAAATCTCTCCACTTACCTTCCAAGTTTATAATTTATGCTGTTCTTTCACGGTGCCTCTTATTTTTTTTTAAATTTCTTTTAGTTCACTTTGAAAGAATTGTAAGCTTACTTATCTGATGGCCTTTATTACCTACGGACATTATTCTGGTTCTTTCTCTCTCTTTTACATATAAAATTATATAAACATATATAAATTATATAAAAAAGAAGCTGTAATTACATAAATAAATATATCAATTATTTTACTTATGTATTTATACAAATTATAAACAATTACATGTAATTACATAGACATGTAATGTCTACGGACAGTAAAAGGACAGTAAATAACCAGATAAAAAATAGAAATGCTTTTTCTTATACTCTTAGGGAAGCGGGGGCCTAGCGTATGACAGCTTCCTGGCTCTAGAGTTCCTCAGTCTGGGGTTTTCCCTTGGGGTTCATGGCCTCTCGCTTTACGAGGTCTATTGGTTCCCCCACTTTTGGTAACTCTTTTTTTTTTCTCCTTTGCCTCCACTACCCCTGGCTCAATCCATATTCTACTCCTCAGAGCAGAAGACCAGGGCTTTGACCTGCAAGGGAGCTTTCTTTATTTGGTTAGTCACAGAAGTCCACAGGCCAAGGTTGCTCCAGAAATGTACAGACTTACCCTTCTTCCCCTGGTGAGTCTGGTCCTCCACGCTTTCCAGTGAGAACTTACTACTCGTTTTCAGAGACCACAGAAATCACACTGTCTTTCTTCCACTTCCTCCTGTTCACTTACTGATGCCATAGGTAGAGATAACTTGTCACTTTGTTTTAGATCTGTGGGCTTGGGGTTTTACCACTCATAACTCTATTGGTATTTATGTGGAGATTCAAAGACTAAGAAAATGCTCTTTCTGATAACTTCTCATTTCTCCCAAAATTCTTAATAGGGGACTCTACCTCAAAGTAACTAGTTCCTAAAAGCAAACGCCCAACTTCTCAAATCTACAATATACAAACAAAAATGAAAATGTATTCATAGAAAGAATATATGGCAAATATCTATAATTATAAATTTAAAATAACTAGTCAAAACATACCATCAGATTTAAATGTTTACGTTGGTGAACAAAAATCTACACTGAAATTATGAATGATTATCTTTCAGGCAAATATCAACTAGGAGCATGAAACCCAGTCTTCTCAAAAAGTAAGTTCCGCCTTTGATTAAAACATTCTATAGCTTAAGATATCTCTGGGATCACTTCCAGGAGCACATGTATAATTTTACAGTGTCTGACTACTTACTGCCAACGATCATTCTGTTCGCCCCACTTTTACGACCGATGCAGGAGAATACCAATTAGAAGGAAAAAAGTCCATATCCAATTTTTGACCCATAAAAGTCAAATCCAGATCTGTGTGAAATATGTCTATACTTAGGTTTACATATTTTAAACATGAACTAACATCTAGAGTTTTGACTTCTTTGTTACAGAAAATTGAAAGCCTCGCTTATAAAAAATATAATTAGCCTAAGACTACTGGTACCCTTTCAAACTTAATAATCCATTAAATTCTTCAAGCTTATATCAATTCACAAATCATATTACTTACTCATGGAACAAAAACTTTGTCCATTTTTATGAACAACTGCCTCACAGTTCTTTGAATCCAGTAGAGGTTCAATTAAAAAAAAAAAAAAGCTTAATGAATGAAAAGTGGAACAATTTTTATACTCCCTTTAGCTAATATATTATGTGTTCCACAGAAAACAGTTGAGTGCCCATAGACCACTTCAATGCCACTAGTGAAACTTTAATATTTGAATAGACTTGAAAGATTTTATCCTACCTTGGAATTGGAAGTGGACTCCAAGAAACAAAGTCTGTTGCCAAATCCTTCTGCTGCCAAACATAGTTTCTGCTGTTCTTTGTGGATGGTTGCGGTGCACTGCAGAACCACTTCGTCATCCTGCAAAGAGAGAGAAGAAAAGGAAAAACCAAAGTGAGATTTAACATGACTATACAGTCTAAATCCGATCAAAAAGAACGTAATTTTAGTGCCATTTAAAAATCTGAGTCAAATGTAAAAACTACTGTCAAAAAAAAAACCTACAAAATCAATTCCTAAAGTACTTTTTATTTGCAAGATATAACTAGGTGGGGGAGCAGGGAGGGACTATAGTCACTGAAGGAAATAGTTTTTTCACTATCATTACTGGTCTCCAACCTGTATGGGTAACAGTAAAACGCAGAATTTTCACGTTAACCCTCTGATGTACCGTTTTAATCATCAGAATTAACAAAAAAATTGTCTGACACATTCCTAGGACATCAAGTATCAAGAATGGAATAGATTCTAATAGCAGACTCACATGTCATTCTAAAACTCACTCAGGAAAACATGTCAATAACAGAACTTCTGGGTCAGACTGACACTAAAAGTCATTCTTAGTTCAACCATATACCGGCTGCTTGCTCATATTTCAAATGATTCTGAGTTGCTTAAAAATGTAAGGATAGGCAATGTGTTAGTTCAAGCCTCTGAAGTACAACTGGCTTCCAATCAATTAATTAAGCAGGATTATAGGATTATATGTGAAAAGATGATAAATAGGGTGACTCAGCTTAGGCAGCATGGACTTTAGAATGAGTAAGACCTGGCTTTCCATCCCAGCTCTGCCATGCCCTAGGCGATGGGAGATTTGGCAAAGCAGTGAAGCTGTAAAATGATGAAGTACTTCAGACAAAGCACCTTACCTGATGACTACTATACACCAGGCACTAAACAGACACTCAGTCACAGATGATACAGTTATCAGATATTAACAAAGTACCTTATGTGATGACTACCATACACCAGGCACTAACCAGGCATTCAGTCACAGACAATACCGTTACCAGTTTTTAACCAAGTATCTCACTTTAACAGGCTGTACAAGGCATATCCCAAAAATATCTAACCATTGATATTTTAACATTTCAACCTCAACGAAACAGAACACACAACAGAGTAGTGAACGAACAAATGTGTTCATCAACCCTTTTAATAAGACTCAGAATGAAAAAGGGCACACAAGTATTTCCTAGAAGCCCTTCGCCAAGGTAGAACGGCAGAGCAGAGGTCATGAATATGACAAATCTTCAAAAGCAGAAAACAAGTTTTTCTAGCTAACCTACACAATAAGTTATATAATTTATAAAAGTACACCTCTGATTTGTACTTAAGACCTTTGTAATGCAACATACTTGCTCTTCTTCCCTCTACGGCAGCATCAATACATAACACTCCTAACTGCCCCTTTTGGTGCTCACCGATTTACAGTGAACATTCAATTGTTTTATTTAAACAGTCATTTACTTAAAAAGTAGCACTTTTTATATGGCGAGTATACATATATATGAATATAAATTCATGTTCAGCCTGGCTATGGTAAAAAATCGTGAAGTACTTCTATAGTTTTTCTTTAAAATCAAAGAAATGTTGCATCCTAAACATGTAATACTGTGCTCCAGTAAAGAACTGAGGATTGAGCTTCTGTGCTGAATGTCTTACCAAATCCCTCCCCAGGGTCTTCCACCACCTCATCTCACATACCCTACAGAACTAACTAACACACAAACTACACTCTTGGGTGAGACCAGCTCTTTTGGACCCTGGAGGCTATCGAAATAGAATTTAGTAAATAATTACATTAATGTTATAACTACAGACAGTTTGGGAATGAGAATAATTGGTGAGAGAAACAAAGACAGAGACAGTGAGATAGGAGGGTAGGTGGGTGAAGGCTGACCACAGGCACGTGGGGCAAGGGCCACTCAGTGAGTCCAGGAAGAAGACACTGCACTTACCGCAAGGACAGTCCCTGCCCACCCCGGACACTCGCTTTTCTAACCCTCACTCTACCCCTGTGACATGAAGCTTATCGGCACATACACAGATGAGGAGCGAAGTCACTCAATACTCAAAGAGGGCTTATTACATGTATTTCCAGAAATTGATCATTAAGCTTAATTCACCTGAATCTAAAGGCCTCACTGCTTCTACAGCAGTGATTCTCAACCTTCCTAATGCTGCGATGTATTTTCATTGTTACAAAGGAGTCACAACTCACAGGCTGAGAACCGCTGTTCCAGAGACTGAGCTGATTTTACCTGCTATATTATCTATAAAAGTGCTTCCTGATCTTTAAAGCGCATCCTCTCACCCGTGGATCTTACAGATTCTGATTCTGTAGGTCTTAAGTGGGGCTGATTCTGCATTTTTTAACAAGGTGTCAATTTAACAACCATGCTTTGAGGATCTGGGACCAACAATGGGACCCAGAGAGGCTACAGATCGTAAAAAAGATACAGAGTGTCCTACAGGAGTTTGAAGACCATCAGTTAATAAGTGAATATTAAAACAGCTCATAAGGAGACGCCATTAATACATGGAATTCAGCAATTACAGAAGGAAAAGGAATGAATTTAAATGACTCACTAAACCACCCTGTCACAGATATAAAACCAACCCACGTAGGCAGTTCCTCTCGGATCTAATGCCTTAACATTGTGTGATGGCATAGCCAGCAAGGAAGCCACAGCACGTTCAGGAGAGCCCTGCTACGCCTCCGACAACTCTCAAACATGTTCAACTTCAAATGCTAGCTCCCTACCTAACAAGCTCATAAAAGATTTTCCCAGATTACCCAGGAGCTGTTTTTATGTTACTTTCCACTAAGCAACAGGTTCCTTTTCATCAGAAATTAAAATATACCAAATGTTGGATGGACCAAACCCCAATTCACAAACCCACCAGCCGTCTCGAAGCACTTTCTCTCCAGAATCAGCTTGGTCTGAGAGCGTGCAGTATGAGAGGTTAGATAAGTAGCTTAATTTTCTCCTTATTGTTTCCCATGTGTAATAAATCTGGGTATTGTTAACATATATGTGATGTGTATATGAGGACAGTGTTGTGCACACACCCAGGCACATGTGAGCACACACATATATACACACAATCTATTTTCTATTCCAAGAATAAAGATTAACATTGCCTGACTTGGATGGAATCCAGAGGGTTAACAGTGCTCAGATATCAGAACCATAAAGATATATTTAATGTGTGTCTTTTTGGGTCATCAGGCCTCTCCCAACTCAGTCTTTGCTGCCCAGTCCCTAAGATGCAGATTCCTAATTTCTTGCTCTCTCTCCTTGGCTGTGTGTGTCAGGGGCACATCTGAGTGTTCACATGTGCACAGTGACGATCGTCTGTCTCATCTTAGCACATAAAAACTAAAAGCACTGAGCAGCATCTGTGGTTCAGTGGGTAGGGCGCCAGCCGCATATACCAAGGGTGGCAGGTTCGAACTTGGCACCAGCCAAACTGCAACAACAACAACAAAAAAAAAAAAAAAAATAGCCGGGCGTTGTGGTGAGCGCCTGTAGTCCCAGTTACTCGGGAAGCTGAGGCAAGAGAATCACCTAAGCCCAAGAGCTGGAAGTTGCTGTGAGCTGTGATGCTACAGCACTCTACTGAGGGCGACATAATGAGACCATCTTTAAAAAAAAAAGAAAAACAAAGAAAGAAAAGAGAAAAACTAAAAGCACCCTTAAATATTCACACTGGACTATATTGTTTTGAGTTCCCACATCTTATGCCTTAGGACCTCACTAAGACAACACGTTTAGATTCAATTCATAAGGAATCACATTCCATAACCAAAATGCTACAAAATGGATTCACTTATGTTCTATCATTTCATTCTCACAAACTTCAAAACATGTTAATTAACCATAAATGATCAGCATGATAATAAGGTATTAATACCTTGCTGTGCCTGAAAATAAATGAAACTATACTGATTGCCCATTTTGTAAAACAAACTTGAAAAAACTAATTTACCAATCCTTCTTTATATAAATTCTAGATGAAATAATAAATTATAAAAAAGTCTTTTAGAGGAACGCTCAGGAACAGCTAACTAATCAGCAGCACTTCAGTAAGAGTGACATACAGTTAACAGTCACCAAGTCCTAGTAATTCTACTGTGTCGGGACTTTTCAAATCCATCAAACGGTCCCCACCTTTGTTTAAACTACCAGCATCTCTTATTTAGAAGTCTTCCAAATCCAATGACTGGTTCCCCAAACTGAAAACCCCTTTCCAATGGACCTTCACCTTGGGTTCACACCATCAACCTGGACTATACTCTGTCCTCACTTAAACCCTTCCCTGGCTTCCCACTGAGCTAAGGACAAAGAGCAAAAATTCCTTTACCCTAGAAGGCCCTGCACATAAACATTTTCTCCAACCAATCTTCCTTCATTCCTGTCCTCCTACGGGACTTTTGCACATGCTATTAAACCCCTTGCTCCTTCCTCCGGTTTATAGCTACCCATCTTGAAATCTTAACTCAGGCAACTTTCCAGGGATGAGCCTTCCATGACCCACCAAGTCTACACCAATTCCTCTGCTTTGTGCCCCTATAACATTACATCCTTTCCTTTAGTTTCTTCGGTTATCATTTGTGTAATTATTAGAATAATGTCTAATTATTAAACTGAGTCTATTATTACTTAGAATTATAGCCCTCCTATCTAGCACCATGTGAGATATACGTGGTATTGGATGGCCTTAGTCAAGGGTAGCTGAATAAATAAACAAAAGAACAAACAGTACCCAAAATTTTAAATAAGTTAACACTGCTAAATTAGCACTACCCTTTTATTGAAATGCTCATTTTATACATTGCAGTTCAAGAACCAAGTTCAACATGACATCTTCTTCTCAATATTGAAGGAATCCTGCCTTCCCCACATCACTGGGGCTACATGGAAGATCGGCCACGTGAGAAAAGTTAGTTACAATGCAGACAAACACAGGCCTTGACAAATAAAGTACACAAGGCATTTATTCAGGAATGCCTCGGGCTGGACAATACACCAGCCGGTCTCAGAACAACAGAAGGAAAACAGAAAACCTTGAAAGAATCAGGAGATGTTACATAGTCTGGGGAACTAGAGACAAAGGTAATAAGAAAGCAGGTGAAAGAGGAAGTTGCCCAAAATCACAGCCAGGAATATCCACTTGCTGGCACAGGAGTGATGTGATGGGGGCAGAGGAAATAACACAGAGAGAAAACACTGAGGGAAAAATCACCAGGGGGAGAGAGAGAGAGCTGGTTCAGTCATTTTGAGCAAAGCCAGCTTGATTGTGGCTCACACACCTGTGAAGATACACACATGTGGAGAAACAAATTCCATGGTCACCTAATTTAAAACAGCAGCTCCTATCACCCTAAATCCCTTTATTCTTCCTCCCCCCCCCCCCATTATTATTACCTGGAATTAAAATACATGGCTATTTGCTTTGTTTAAAAAGTATCTGAGCCTTCCTCCCCCACTAGAACACAAGTTCCAGAAGGAAAGGACTTTCTCATAGTTACTAATGGTTATCACAGAGGCCGCGAGAATGCCAGCTCGCAGGAAACACTTGCTCAAGAAGTATCTGTTGAATGCATGGATGGGTCAATGAATGACCTTGAATCACATTCCAGCTGCACATGAGGTAGAATTTAAACAAGTTTCTGCTTTTTTATCATAACATATAAGTGTCAGACAAAAGATACGTGATTCCTTCCACATTAACATCTTAAAGGATGAGCCTAACATTTTCCTTAGTACCTCCCCATTGTCCTTCCACATCAAGTTGTTATGGGACCAAATTTATAAATCATGATAGTAGTAAGTTACTTGCAGACAGAAATCCCTTCTTTTCAGTTACGTAGACCAAATTCTGTCCATTGGCATGGGTTCCTGCGGTATCGGGAGCGGTGGGAAAGCAGAGACAAAACCCGTTTTGCTCACCAGCGTATCCCAACTATCTAACCTTGTAACCTGCCGTTACAATGAACTCGGTGAACAACTGCTGGTCAACCCACCTTCAGATCCTTCCTGAGCATGTGCTGCCGTGGTGAAGGGTGCAGCCTGTTCTGATGTTTGCCAAGGTTAAGATTCTATTTAATTTCCAATTAAAGCTAATATGGCATGATCCCGGTAAGTAGTTTTATGGTTTCATGCAGCCGGGAAATAGGGCAATATTGGAGGAAAATTACTGATGGTGTCTATTACAGCTGTGACAAATTTTAATGTACCATAAGCATCCAAAGCATCAATATAAAACCCAACTGCATCACTAGAAAAAAGCACTGCAGTCCCGTATTTTCACACTATTTCCACGTAAACATAACAAAATTTTTATTACCACAATGCTCTCCTCGTATATAATCTAAGCAAATCAATCATATCGTACTGTGGAGAACTCAAGCCCGGCTGTCAATAACGCTGGTCATTAAAAAATCCAAAGACTTTCCTTCAACTCTTAATGTGCCTGCCTTGCGAGAGATTTAACCAGCTTTGGACTTTGTGTGACCGGTTCTCCCCCAGATGAAAGTCCCCCGAATTTTTCCACAATTAGCTCTAACTCAAAAAGCTTACCACATGTTCCTTACCCTGATGCTATCAGTCTAGCAGGTTGGCTTACATCCCATGAAAAACAGGTGCCCAGTGAAAATAAATGTCTTAGCTAAAACATAAGGCAATCATGTCGTCACTGGGCACCCATTTTAGATAACTGCACACAGAAAGTGCTCAATAAATTAATGTTGGATTGAAATCTTTTTTTGTTGCATTCTCATGTATATTTCCTGTGATTTTAAACTCTTTAGAACACAGATCTAATATTTACGGGAAGAAAGGCCAAAACTAGAATACTGTACTCCAGGGAATTTTGTGATGAGTAAATAAGATACGATTTCTACAACAAATGTGGCCAAGTCTGTTGGAATAGTATAACATGGAAAATAATTCTCCATTTTTACAAGATCAACAGCTTCATTCAATTATTCACTCATCATTTAAGAGATATTTGTTCAGGATGCAATATAGGCTAGGAAATCTTCTGAGAGAAAAATAGCCTAACTAACCAAGGATCTCTAAAGGCATTAAACTTGCATTCGAGCAAGGGAAGTGTGCCGTTTAAAAACATTATGAATTTGTACGATTAATTATCTTAGAAGGTAAAAAGGTCTACGGGAAAGACAAAGAAATTAGGGTAAGAAGATCAGAAGTCCTGCTGGTGTGGGGGAGATTCAAGTATTTTGCTAGAATTGTCAGGGGCTCCAAAAGGGGGTAGCTTTTGAGCAAAGACTTGGAGGAGGAAAGAGGAATTAGTCAAGTGACTGTGTGCAGGAGAGGGACAATCCAGGGACAGGGAGGCTGGAGAAAGGCCTCAGGCAGGAGAACATGGTCTCAGCATCACACAGGAACAGGCAGGAAGCCCAGCAATGGAACCAGAGCATGAAAGACTCTGAGGTCTGCTTAAGATCTTTGGATTTTACTGAGGGAGACAGGGAGCATGGGGTTATGTACTAAAAACAACAGACTGCAGAGAGGCAAGAAAGAAACAGACCTACTGGGGGTTACTGAAACCATTCAAGGGGAGAGATGGTGACTCAGGGTAAGGTGGTAGCAGTGAAAGGAGAAAGAAGGGATCAAACTCCAGATGTAAGTTGCATTTATCAAGTGCCAATTCCCATGGCAGGTTTGTGAAAAAACCTTACAAGTTTATCTCATGTATCCCATCATTGCTTTTGACTCTTGCATACGGCCAAATGTGACCTAGTATTCTTTTTCGTTGTTTTTGAAACAGGGTCTTACTTTGTTGCCCAAGTTAGAGTACAGCAGCGTCATGATAGCTCACGGCAACCTCAAACTCCCAAGCTTAAGTTATTCTCAGCCTCCCAAGTAGCTGGGACTGCAGGCACATGCCACCAAACACGGCTCGTTTTTCTATTTTTTAGTAGAGATGGGGTCTCACTCTAGCTCAAACCAGTCTCAAACTCCTGTCCTCCCTCCTTGGCCTCCCAAAAAGCTAGGATTACAAGTATAAGCCACAGTGCCAAGCCTATTTTTTTCCCTTAAAGCGAATAAGTAGTTAACAGAATGAGTTGAGATAATTCAAAAGCAAAAAAAAAGCAAATATTTTGTAGACTTTTGCCCAGTCTATATTTATTCATTTATTACAAAAATACAGGCATTTCTCTTTCCACATGAGTACAGGATCATAACAATGACTGTCTTTAGATGATTTGGGGGAAAATTATGATTTATGATTGTTCCATAACCTTTAAAAATTTTTGCCTAAACATTAAAAATTCTCTTACTATGATTTATAAATGTACAGAAAAATGAAAAGAACAGAACAATTAAAATGTATCTAATACACTATAATTTAGAACACTAGAAACTCTGGAGATGAGAGCACTTAATTTCTTTGTGAAACATTTATGATCCGCCTGTTATGTTCCCTCCGTTTGGTAAGAGCATCTTGTCTGTATCTTGGCAAATTGTCACTCTCCTCCCTCTGGATCAGCCTCCAGCATTTTCTCCTCTGGGCTTTCCACATGGTGAAATAATTCTGGGACGTTCGTTAATGTGAAATTTTTCACCCCGTGTCATTTCCTCTGGGACATCGTCCGCATTTTGGTCACAGCCATTTTCCTCATTCACTAAAGTCACCTTCACTAGCTTCTTCTGGCTGCGAATCTAGTCTTGTAAAGGGTGAGACTGTCCAGATTCCACAGCCAGATAATCTTTATACAATTCCTTTTATGTTCAATGGCAATTTCAGCTCCAGGGTTATCACTTTTGGTTTCTTTGATGCACTTTTGTCTATGTGGGCCAATTTCCACTTATTCGGTTTTGGAAAATGTTCTCTGCACTGACCACTGGGAGACAAGGAGGTAGCACAGCTACACACTTTGCTGTCCGCGCATGAGCTGAATGACTGATGCACAGATTACTGTCATGTCTGGTCCCTGATAAGAATGCACATCTAATATTGGGTAATGATTCATATTCTCAGTGTTATGATGTTACAGAAAATATTCTAGGCTTCCCCTTAAGGATATAGGCTTATCTGCAGTAATATGATCCCATTGGAAGGGCAGTATGACTATCTAGTCCTCAGTTCCCCACCAGCAGATGAACCAAATATCTTCCAGGGTCCCGGCCTACATTCACAGGGCTGCTTTAATTTTTTTAGAGATGGGGTCTGGCTCTGTTACCCAGGCTGGAGCGCAGTGACCTGATCATAGCTCACTGTAGACTTGAATTCTTGAGTTTCAACAATCCTCCTATATAGCTGGGACATAAGTACACATGACCATGCCCAGCTCATTTTTCTATTTTGGTATAAAAACAGGATCTCATTTTGCTGCTCAGACTGGTCTCAAACTCTTGGCCTCAAGTGAGCCTCCCATATCGCCCTCCCAAAGTGCTGGGATTAGAGGCATGAGCCACCATACCCAGCCTCACTCACATTTTATGGTTCTGTGAAAAGGCAAAAGTAGGAAAGAGAATTCCTTGCTTGTGCAAATTCGGTGGGAGAAACGATGCAAGCCTTTTCCATGTTTATTATAGAGCCTATATCTGGCCTTTTGTTAAACAGAGGAAACAACAGGATATTTCATTAGTAGACTTCAGTAGTCACGTTGTACAAGTGGTTTTACATAAGGTGATAGTGGTATCTTTTATCTCAAAAATAACATAGCTGCAAAAGCAACCTGCTGTTCTGCTAATGACTTTCACACAAAAGTTATAAACAAAATGGCATGTTAAGAGATTATGGGCCATGCGACCATTATTAACATTGTGCCTGGGTAATGTCAGCCGAAGGGGAGCCAGATAGAAATGCCCAAACATCAGTCTCAATCCAGACAGCAGACCCCCTGCTTAATTTCCAACAGTCAGAAGTGGCGGCTGGCCAGGCACAAGGCAGAGAGCATAATGTGCCTCTGAATATATAAACATGCCATCAAGACCTTTCTATTCCTAGTTTAGTAGAAATAAACACTTCCATCAGAAAGGAACTCTGTTTTTACATCTTTAATACACTAAATCAAGAAATCCTTCAACATTGAGCAAATTTACTGCACCAATAAAACCTAAGTAAACTCCTTAGCATCTAAGGACGGTTCAACTGCTGTCAACCAACTGAGCTGGAGTCTCTGCTGCTCTTCCACAAACTGTAGTGACTGGAAGTTTTAGCTTCCCTCCACCTAAGACTCAGCAAAAATAAAAGATTGAGACACCTACAGAGAAGGTCTTGAATGTCCTCCTTAAATGTCACAGAAACAAATTGGAACATACTAGAAAATACAGGTAAGTCTTTATCTTGTGAATAAGCACCAATAATGACCCCATTTTACGGTTCTATTTTCTCCTTGGAATTTATTTTAACATGCCCAAATTTCCTTAGTTTCCCCAATTTTCTATCCTCCATTGTTTCTTATCTCAATAAGTGGCCAAGCCAAGCAAATAGTAATTCATGCCAGACATTCTTATGAATGCATTCATTAACTCATTCTTAGTATGTCCCTCCATGGGCAGCCTCTATTTCCTTTCCACTCTGCTCCCTACAACCCTTTGCTGCCTCAAGGGCTTTGCTTGTTCTTCCCCGTTGCCAGAAACATCCTCCTCCAAATGTTTGCAAAACCTACTCTGTTCCTTTCTGGAGGCCTCTCCTGGCCTCACCGGGCTGCCCCCCTCTTCTCTCCAGTTCCTTTGTAGAAGGATCAGATCACATGCTGTAATCACCCTGTTTATTTAACTGTTTCCTTGATGACTGTGCGGCGAGTATAAACACTGCATGGAGGACCAGCCGACTTTCTTCATACAGCAGCCCTAGTTCCCAGCAAGTAGTAGATAATCAATCTACTTGAAGACCAAAGAAAGAATGAGCACTTTCTATACCTTTGAAAGGGAAAGAGCTACCATGGATTATATTTCAGAACCACCTCCTCCCTGGGGGTAGCTGCTAATCAGTAAGCATTTGTGTCCCAGGAACTACACCTGGTCTCAGTGATGTTATCCAAGAAATACCCTTGTTAGTTCATGTATCAATTTATACCCATGTTGTAGAACTGTATGTGGCACAAAACAGACAGTCAATGGATGAGAAATAGAGTTCTACGAGTGAAATGTCATTACTACTATTATGATTACGAGACAGAAGAAAAATAAAAGAGGCCCCAAGAGAGTAAAAGTCATTGCCCATGGACACAGAGCTGGCCGTGGCTGAGCAGGACGTAAATCTAGGCCCACTCAACTCCAAAATGCATGCTTCTAACCTCTAGGACCTACCACCTCCTAGTGTGATATAAAATCACTGCAGGAAAAGTCAAAGTGGGAGCCTGCGGTTTCCTTTTATCAAACGTGTTTTGATGGTGGCCGCAGCTGACGGGAATAGACAACCATGTCACGGCTCTTTTAGAATTTGTCTAGTAGGTTTTCTAGTTTTTGCAGGAAATAATTTATTAAAAATGAATAGATTATAGATTGTCTGCAGACTACAATTGTGTCAATGACCCCAAAACCATGTAAAAACAAACATACAGAAGATACCAAGTGAATTCATTTGAAGGGAGGACTGGCAGCCAATGGAGAGGTGAGAAGAGAAGATAACGCCATTAGCAGGTAATTCAAATTTGTATGAAAAAGGTACTGTCTAAAGTAATGCTACTCAATGAATTTTTAGCAAAAGAGAGAAAATCGAAGCAAAGAGGGAGCTCAGTACAGACAGAATGGGAGAAAGTGACCTTTTTCACCTTTCATTTTAGAGACAGAAAGACACTAGAGGGAAGCCTCCTTTTCTGGGCTGTTGTAGGAAGAATGAACGCATTAACATCTGTGACATCCTCTGGAATTCATTAATGAACTTGATAAAACAAAGTTACTGGCTTAGAATTCTGCAGAGTATCTTCCTCTTCAATGACTACCACCTTCCCAAGTTTCCTGGTTACCCTAAAACCCAGGAAATGGAATAATAAATAGCAGAAGCAGAAAACTAAGGGAGGTAGAGGAGTCAAGGGCACTGTAGGTCCCAGATGCAGGCAAGAAGGTGGTGACTCTGCAGGGAGCTTTAGAACAGTAATACACGGATGAAAAGCTGGTCTGCTTGTTTAGAATCACCAGGCATCGAGCGACGCCTGTGGTTCAAAGGAGTAGGCCGCCGGTCCCATATACCAGAGGTGGCAGGTTCAAGCCCAGCCCCTGCTGAAAAAAAAAAAAAAAAAAAGTCACCAGGCATCAGCCTCTAAAGACTGTCAGGGAGTAAACCAGAACACCCCTGGCTGCCTGCTTTCTCCTCCACTTGCCCCCCCACGACCACATGCGAGGCCACTGATGGTTCAAGCTACAAAATGACTAAAGAAAAGCTAAACATACACACACGTGTGCACACCCCACACACACACTGGTATAACAAACAGCACGGTAAGGATATTACACAGTCTGTGGGTGCAGATGGAATCCTGTAATCCACCCAGCAGCAGCAACCACAGAAGGACTGCGGGAGGCCAAGACCAATGTGCCCTTAAGACCACATGAAAAATCCATTTCAGTACCCATCTCTCCTCTATGAAACGTGATCTCACAATATAGGGAAAAAATTGAAACTGGTTTATAAGTACTACCTAAGATTTACAGACTGCAAACTCTACTTCTTGACAGACACAAAGCAAAGATTTCCAGAAACTGTGAGGCAAAGAAATTTTCATTTTTCCTATGTTAGAAATCCTTGAAAATAAGCTTCTGAAATAGTTTAACATCTTTGTTAAAACAAAAAATTGGAAGAAGAAAATGGTAAGGAGAATTGAAATGCCTAAAATGGCTTGAATAATACACGCCACCTAAACATAAAAATGGAAGCAGCTTATAAAAATTAAGCATTTAATTTGATCTTTATCATAAGAAAGATGGCATGCAAGTAAAAAAGTCAGGTCTAACAGGACTGGCCATAGTTCAGATACTCAAATTCGATGTCTGTTTCGTGTGAGCTGGAGATTAACATTGACAAATACATGCACCAAACACGTCAACAAAAATGAATCTGTTTCTCTTTCCACTCAAAACACTGCATGAATAAAATCTATGCCTACGTTCCTGGCACTGAAGGATCTGAATTTTCCCAGTTGACACTGAAGACTGCCTCACTTAACAAAACTCCTGTTAAAATGCAACGTAATACATGCGCTAAATATGACAGTTATTCTGAGCCTCTCACACCTTGCCAAAGAATCAGCTGTTAAAGAAAATGAATATTCCTATTAGCATATAAAGTATTAAAATCAAACATGGGGACCAGCAGAGTAATTTGCTAATTTAGTATTTAGTAATTTTTTTTTGGCCAGGACTGGGTTTGCACCTGCCACCTCCAGCATATGGGGCCGGTGCCCTACTCCTTTGAGCCACAGGTGTCACCCTAGTATTCAGTAATTTAATATCTCCTTGTCACCTGGTCAAGCTCAAGTACACAGTATTAAGAGGCCAAAACCAGAGCCAGACAGTCCGGTCCTCCAGGGTCTATCCTGGCAAATACACCAGACAGCATTGCCTGTTCTACAGTGTGTATGATGTTACGCTTCTACATGAATTAAAAACATTTATTCATATGATCAATAATATTGAGTATGTGAGCAGAGCAGATGAAATCCATGTATCAGTGTAAATATATCTATACCGTATACATGATATATTAGCTTCAGTTATGTGCATATTTGAGAATGTTGAGAACATTCCTCCTCCTCTCTAAAGAATGAGAGACTACAGGGAGCAAGTGGTAGAAATTCCAAAGACCCCTACAAGACTCAGACTGTATAGAACCACACTAAAATCCTGAAAAGTAAACCTTTGCGTACTTTTAACTACAGATACTGAAAATACTGCATTTCAAGGAAGGATACCTAAAAGACTGGCTCGTTGCATGAGCTGCAAATATTTTAATATTATACAAGAAAATATGAAAAGGTAATTTTAGAAGCAATTTTCAAGATCTAAATCTGTATATCCAAACCCATTATTTCAAGATAAGGCGATGTTAGACTTCTGAGGACACTGCCTTTTTGGGTATCACACAAGGACAAATACCCAAGACTAACTGAAAATATATAACAGTAATCTGGAAACATACATGGTATTACTGTAGGAGAATAAATACCAATGAGTGTTCAGCAAAAACAGGGAGCACGGTACAGTATTATTCATAGAAATAATTTTAATCTTGTCTCTGGGGTATGAGCTGGCGTGTACCTCCCCACTTTCATGTTGACAGAAGGGTTTCATAACTCTATCTGTATAGACATAAAATATCTATCAATTCATAGATTTGCTTTTGAAAGTCTCAGTGAATGAAGGAGTATGAGGGGAGGAGGGGAATGGGGGTCAGGGTATGTGGTACACTTCTTGGGAGCAGGACACACTATAAAAGAGACTTTACCTAACAAATGCAAACAGTGTCACCTAATTCTTTGTACCCTCAATGAATCCAAAACAATTTTTAAAGAGAAAAAAAAAAAATAGAGTATAAAAAGAAAAATAAAACCACACCTACGGTGCATCTTACAAGGGTACATGTGAAACTTACTAAATGTAGAATATAAATGTCTTAACACAATAACTAAGAAAATTCCAGGAAGGCTATGTTAACCAGTGTGATGAAAATATTTTGAATTGTATATAAAACCAGCGCATGGTCCCCCATGATTACATTAATGTACACAGCTATGATTTAACAAAAGAAAAAAAAATACTAAAGAAAATCACAGTGAAAAATAAGTTTGCAATTTCAGCCTCCAATTTATTTCGGCCTTTCCCTCAGTGTTCTGCACTTTGGTACACAGTACCAAACTAACAATTGGCTAACCTATTAAATTCTTTTCTTTCGTGCTAACTCCTGCCATGCTAGGAGTGTGAGAGGTTATTATATAGCCCAAGCAAAAGATGACGATGGCCTCTCTTAGGGCATTACCTGTGGAAATGTTGGGAAGAGGTCAGAATTTGGATATAATTTAAAAGTAGAACTGACAAGGTTTTCTGATAAGGAATGGAGAAAGGAGAAGGAAGGACTCCAAGGGTGCAAGCCTGAACACTTGGGCAAATCATGGTACTGTGTACCAAAATGCAGGACCCAGAGGGGAAGCAATTGTGTGAGGAGGAGGAGGTGAGGCTGTTCAGGATGCTTGGGTGGCAACTTTCATTCAAGTGAGATATCAAGTAGCAGCTGGGTGTGCGAATCTGAAATTCAGAAAAAATGTCATGGCTGAAGAAAAACATGTAAGAGTCACCAGTGTGAAGAATGTATTTAAAGACATGATAGTAGCTGAGACGGCCAAGGGAATGAATGGATATCTGCACACAGGAAGATCTAAAAGTGAACCTGAACCCTGGTGCACACCAACATTAGGAGATTGAGTAAAGGAGAAGAATTCAACCCAGGAGAATGACAAAGAATGAATGATCTGTAGGGTAGAAGGAAAATCAGGAGTCAAGTGAGACAAACAAGTCACAAAGGAAAAAAGAAAAGAAACCACCACACAGAGTGCCACTCACGAGCTGCATGAGAAGGTGGCTTAGAATTGCCATTCTGTCTAGCAATATAGTGTCAACATGGTATTTTTTGGTGGCCTGGCCAAATGTCATTTCAGCAGACTACCAAAGATGATGAAATGGAGACAAAGGGGATTTAAGAGAAAGCAGGTGGAAAGGGGGTGTGGCCCTTGAAGACGGCTCCTGAATTGTTATCAGTGTGGGCACAGGAGTAGTATAGCACAAAGGTATATACTACTGTGGAAAATCTGTGGACTTCTAGGACCGTAACTGTGGCTTTTTGACTAAATCCAAATTTTACAGAGCAAATTCTTTTATTTTTATTACTACTTGTTTGTACTTCTTTTATATTTATATTTTATTTTCAAAATGAATGTATTTAAAATACAAAAGAATAAAATAAGGTTCAATGAAATAATCCTCCCTGGTTGACCAGCACAGTTAGAACATTAGTTAGCCAGAAGGGCCAAATTGACAGCTACTACACTCATGATTTAGTTCTGACATCCCTGCCTGACTGCCCACAAGAGGCTGGTTGGAGAGAGTTTGTGGGGGGTGAGTACACCAGTCTGTTGCCAGCTTTGACAGTGGTGCACTGTGTTTCTGTATGAAGTGGAATTCGTGAATAGTTGCACAGCTTGACAGTATTTGTAAATTCTGTGTTCTCAACAGCCCAAAGAAGACCAAGAGAATGCTTATGGGAGAAAAATGACGTTTTAAGGAAGATCGGGAATTTCAATATTATCTTCTTTCTGCTAAAGATGACCTGCTTGCTTTGTGATACTGCAATATCAACACCACAGAAATTCAATGCTCATCAGCATTCTAACACCCGTTAAGAACCACAAACATTTTAAATTAGAGGGAAAAGCATGAAAGGTCGTACTGCAGAAACTAAAAGATGAAAAGCAAAAGCAAAGGCAATTCCTCCAATCAGCAATAAGACCTTTGAAATAATGCCACTGAAGCAACTTATAAAGTAGGTTATGTACAAGGGGGGAAAGGGAAGCCATTCTGCTATGCACAAATGGTGAAATAAACCCACTGTCAAAGGTGCAGGGTGCTTAGACCATGACAACATTTCAAAGTACAACCAACTTCCTCTTTTAAGGAGAACCATAACTGATCAGCAGCGCGAATTAGACTTGAACTTAACAGAACAACTCCATGCAACACTTCAACAGGAAAGTACGTATTATTCAACGGTTCTGGATGGATCAGCTGATAACTACTCAGCACAGGTTTTATACTTTTTAGGTCACGACAGATTTTCTTTGCTATGAAGAGTTACTGGCTTTGGGCATCTCACGGACCAAACACTGGATTGCATGTCTTCAACAGCTTTCGAGATCAACGTCCTGAAGTTGGACTGCATTTGGTAAATGTGGTGAGCATATGTACAGAAAGTGAGCAGGAAAACATGAAGGGCTTATTGTACTAACAAAAGAAAAGCAACAGATCCAGATGTGCTCATTCCTTTTCAAATACATCTTGCATCACCAAAATCTCTGTTTTAAGTGATACTTTGCAACCAGCCATGAGTCTAGTTAACTATCCTCAAGCAAACATATCAACATGTTTCCCCACATGCTAAAGTTGAATGATGACATATTCAGGATAGATTTGCCTTATCTTTCTGAAGTGCCTTGGCTATCGTAGGGACAGGTGTTAGCCATAATTTTCTCTCTTCAAGAACAAATAGTTAAATTTTATGAAGAACAGAATCAGCAATGTGAATTATTGAAAGATTTCCATATCAGCATTTTTGCATGACACAGTGTCAAATCAAAATGGCTGAAATATTTCTTTGAAAGGAAGGAACTATGTATGATATTTGCCAAAAAAAAAAAAAAAAAAAAATCCAAGTATTTGCCAAAAAGCTATCTTTTTTCAAATTACTTCTTCAAAGGAAAATTTGGGATGAACATTTTCCCCAGTCAGCGAACATCACTGATGAACAGGATGATATATGCAAATCATCGGAAGAATACGCAGCTGTTATAGGACCATTAATTGGAGAATACAATAAAAGTTTCACTAACTTTGAGAATCGTGGCATCACACTCAAATTCACTGGATAGAATTGATTGATGGGACTCACAACAGCTGACTTTTATGTGTGGAGAGAAACAGAGTCTCTCCTGTCACTGGGACTGGAGTGCAGAGGTGTAAACATACCATATATACTTGAGTATAAGCCAAGTTTTTTCAGCACAAAATTCGTGCCGAGTTCGGGTTTTTCGGCACAAATTTTCTGCCAAAAAATCTCGGCTTGTACTCGAGTATATACAGTAGTTCTCCGCGATCTCAAACTCCTGGGCTCAAGCGATCCTCCTGCCTCAGCCTCCTAAAATGCTAGCACCCCACTTGGAGTTGATGCTTTAAATAGGCCTTATAGGGAAGATCTCTGATAAGAAAACAATTGTCTGAATGAAATAAGAATTAGCAAATCATAAGCTATGTAGGAGAAGGTTCCATAAAAAGTGTTCTTGATATGCTTAAGAAATAGCAAGGTGATGTTATTACATGCTTACATACTGACGGAATAATCCAGAAAAGATCCAATAAGGAGAAAAAGTTGGTGAGTCAGGCAAGAGATGGGAGAGGTGCGACTCCAGCTAGGACCAGAGCAGAGGAGGAGGCCTCAGAGGGGAGCAAAGGTGGGGTTCCTGGGAGCCCAGCCTGCATGAGTGCTACAGGTTATGAAAACTCTCTCCCACCCACATCTGTTTTCTCAGTAAAACACTACTGTGGAGCCCTGCCTTCACCATCATGCAACAAAACTGCAGTTGGACTCCATGATTGTACACAAACAGAAATTTTTTTCAAAGAAAGAACCCTACAGAAATATGTGGTGTGACAGTAAAGAAGGAACAAAGGAAGAATGGCCGAGAAGATTAAGCGCACTACTCGTGTGTGAGCCAGTTGGACGCGCCGACTCAAGCATTCTGAGAATGTTGGCAACATGTCTCCTCAAGGCACTTAGCCACCAGGCGGAGAGAGCAGGAGGGACTGACTGTAACAGTGTAGTCTGCAACACAGAACCAGGAGGCAACAAAGATCAGGGTGGGAGCAAGCACACAAGACACAGCAGCATGTCATCAGCCTCAAGGCCATGCCTCTGCCCAGATTTCATTTATTTTTTTTCCTTTTTTTTTTTTTTTTTTTTTTTTGCAGTTTTTGGCTGGGGCCAGGCTTGAACCCACCACCTCCGGTATATGGGGCCGGCACCCTACTCCTTTGAGCCACAGTAAATTTATTTCAGGTTAATGTGAGGGTATACACAACCAGGTCAATATATTTTATTTTGTTAGGTAGAGTCTCTCTTGTGGTTATGTCCCACACACAAAAGGGGTGCTCAAGACCTCACCCACCCTGTGCCCATTCAGTGAGAGCACCCTACCCATTCCCCCTCCCTCCCATCACTCCTCCCTTCAACTTGAATTAAATTGAGTTTTCTTTTATATGAGCATGTATTAGATCATCTACAGGCTTTGTATTAGTATTCAGTACATTCGATAATTGGTTTTCCATTCTTGTGACACTTTACTAAGAAGAACGTGTTTCATCTCCATCCAGGATATTACAAAAGATGTGAAGACACCATCTTTTTATAGCTGAATAGTATTCCATGGCATACATATACTACAGCTGTTGATTCATTTCTGAGTTGATGGGCATTTAGGCTGTTTGCACATTTTGGCGATTATAAATTGAGCTGTGATAAACAATCCAATGCAATGTCCTTGTGATAAAAGAATTTAATATTTTTTCTTCTGATAGATGCCTAGGAGTGAGATTACAGAGTCAAATGGAAGATCTAATTTGAGTTCTTTAAGGATTCTCTATACTTCTTTCCAAAAAAGCTGTATTCCTTTGCAGTCCCGCCAGCAGTGTAAGTGTTCCTCTCGCTCCACATCCACACCAGCATCTGCAGCTTTGGGACTTTCTGATATGTCCATCTTTTGAATGTAACTAGCTTCTACAGAGCTAGTCACAATCTGCTATCCAATGTAGCTTCACTCAGGTTAACTTATCCCATACTACTTAAGGCATATCAGGAAAGGCTGTTACAGCTGCCTAAAAAAAGTATGCCCTCAGGGTCTAAACGTAAATGACTCTGAAGATCTTGGGGCAGGTGGCTGGAGGCCTATCAGGACCAGCACTCCCAGTGCTTCCTGCTTACAGCTCTCCCATCCTCAGACTAACTCTTCAAGGACAAGGGTCACCTTTATTCTTACCGCACCTGCATTATAGTCATCATCCCTGGAACATAACAGATGTTGAATAAATGTTTGATGAATGAACAGGCGAGGAGATACAAATAAAACATTAAGATCAGTAAAATTCTAGCTAAAGCTCAAAAATAAAGAGGATGCCATTAACAGAGTTTCTTAGGATTTGATGATATTTGGGGGCAGATGCCGGAGTGGAAAGAACTCTGAACTGGGAGTCAAAACACATGAGTTAACATTTTAAGTCTTTCACTTTTTTATCTAGTAAATCTTGCAATAATCCACTGCAGTGTGATTCAATTATCTCATTTGTTAAAACTTTAAAAGCTAAACATGGAGACTTTACCTCTTTCATATTTACATGGATGGAGCTGGAACATATTCTTCTTAGCAAAGTATCTCACGAATGGAAGAAAAAGTATCCAATGTACTTAGCCCTACTATGAAACTAATTTATAGCTTTCATATAAAAGCTATAACCCAATTATAGCCCAAGAGTATGGGGAAAGGAGAGAGAGAGGGGAGGGAGGGGGGAGGCTGGGTGGAGGGAGGGTAATTGGTGGGACCACACCTACAGTGCATCTTACAAGGGTATATGTGAAATTTACTAAGTGTAGAATATAAATGTCTTAACAAATAACTAAGAAAATGCTGTGAAGGCTATGTTAACCAGTTTGATGAAAATATTTCAAATTGTATAAAAAAACAGAACATTGTACCCCCTTTGTACAATGCATTCAACAGAACATTGTACCCCCATTGTACCCATTGTACCCCCCAAAAAAATCATTTAAAGCTACCCTTACTCCTCACCTATACCAAGTAATTACCATAAAGATAAAATTAAACACATGAAAGCCCTTTGTAAACTGTGAATTAACCATATAATAGTTAGTTATTATTAATTCCCACATAACTAATAAATTGAACCAGCACCAGAGAGCAGGAACAAGGTCATAAGCAGTTTCAGCAGCACGAAAAATAGATATTAGTAAAACCTGATCATCCACAAGGCCCTTGCCCGGGATTGATACGACCTATGAAAGGCAGAAAGTGGCATTAAGCAAGATAAAGGTTAAAGGAAAATGTACAAAGTCATTCATACGAGTATTATGAAAACCCTATTAGGCCAAAAATTACTACCTTCCCAAAAGTTGTCATCTGAATTTCATCTAGATGGAAATAAGTCCTTTAAACTTGACTGATACCTGATGTCCAATCAAAGATGTTCAATTCAACAAATGTTTAATCTTTAGACTAAGAAGTTGTCTAAGAGGACATTCAGTGTCTAGCCATATTTCTACGTCTTTTAAGAATCCCAACTGGAATTCTTAGAAATTTCTCAGTGTTAAGGTCACAGCTCCACTTTTCTACGTCTCTTCATGAAAACTGGGTTCCTTCCTTCATTGCTTCACATGTCTCCTGGAGCAAATACCCACTTCTATTAGAACAGCCTTTTCTAACAAAGAAAAGGCATGAAGTCTCTATTATAGGAAAGAAACTAAATTTCATATGAATAAAGAAAGAAGGCATTTCTGGCAGGGGAACCTGTGGATGATGACTGATGAGGAAAAGTAAAAACCAAGGAAATATCTCCACAGTTCATGTTAGAGATATCTCAGCAAAAGATGACTTAGCCAAACAGTGACAGACACATACCCAGGGCAGTATCTCTGCTCTGAAATCCATGGACTTTTCCAAATTATGCATCATCTTTAAATAACTTCCACTCGCATTCTAGAAACTCTTAAGCATCATGATTTATAACTGAGGTATCAAGACAAAAATGGCAATCTCTGGATCTTTGCTCAACCTCTCCCTTTTGTCAATTTCAGCATAACTTGTCAATGTTAAGACCCACCCATGACATCCTGGATAGAATCTAGGCTCTTTCAGAAGCAGCAGCCAGTTTCCTTCTCAAAACGATGACCTTTCTCTCCCCTTCACTGCTACCAGGTTCTATCCCACCTTTCTCCTGCAAGTATTACCTGAATACCCCAGAGTGGTCTTTGTTCTACAAAATGTTTCCCTTTTGTATGTTCTTTCCTGGCTTGGGCAGACTCCTGACTGAGCCAGCAAAGGGGCAGCTACTAACCTGCCATCTAAACCCCTTTTCCTAACCAGTTCTACAAAGAGGAAGTTTCTTGGCAGCTGAACAGAATGAGCCTTCCAACCCACAAGCATCCTGCAGGTCCCAGACATATGAGTGGGCTCATTTTTCAACATTTCCTTCACTCTGTGGTTACTGTAAATACCTGTCTCATTAAAGACTACCCCTGACAGGAATCCTTCCACCATAAATGGACGGGAGAGGGAGAGTGGGCACGCTCCCTAGGCAAGTCTGTGTAATTTAAAACTTGATAGCAAAAGGAAATAACAAGAAAAATGTGGCTGTAACTGAAAAGCAGATTTTGAAAAACAATTAGTTTTTCATGAGCTCGAGGGCTTACGTTTCCAGGGCTATTTAACAGTTTTGAGAGCTTTTTTTCTTTCCCATTCTTCTGAGCAATTTCATAGAAAAATTAGGAAAGAAAATTAGAGAACTATTCATAATAAAGCATGAATCACTGGAAGACCTTTTCTTTCAAAATTAAAATGAAAAGTAGATGTGGTGCCTGTGGTCCCAGCTACTCGGGAAGCTGAGGCAAGAGAATCACCTAAGCCCAGGAGTTGGAGGTTGCTGTGAGCTGTGACACTACAGCACTCTACTGAGGGTGACCAAGTGAGACTCTGTCTCTACAAAAAAAAAAAAAAATGTGAGCAAGATTTATACCAATGCTAGTATTAAATAAAATCAAATTCAGAAAGATTGTCTTTCAGCTGATACAATAATTACTTGAAAAAAATTATACAGAACCACAAGAAATAGGACTTTAATTAAAACAAAAATTTTTATTCATCTTCTACTAAAAATATTATGCTTTAAATTCTCCCTTTTGCAGCTGAATTTATAAATTACACTAGTGATCATTAATTTATGTAATCATATTGAGTATTTTAGCATGGAAGAAGCCCAAGTGCCCATGGACCCACGAATGGACTAGCAAATTGTGGCACATGTATACCATGGAATACTATGCAGCCTTAAAGAAAGATGGAGACTTTACCTCTTTCATGTTTACCTGGATGGAGCTAGAACATATTCTTCTTAGCAAAGTATCTCAGGAATGGAAGAAAAAGTATCCAATGTACTCAGCCCTACTATGAAGCTAAACTATAGCTTTCACATGAAGGCTATAACCCAACCATAGCACAAGACTATGGGTAAAGGGCTAAGGAAGGGGAAGGGAGGGGGGAGGTTTTGGTGGAGGGAGGGTAATAATAGGTGGGGTCACATCTATGGTGCATCTTAGAATGGGTACAGGCAATTGCACTAATGTACACAGCTATGATTTAACAATAAAAAAAAAAATAGAGTCAATTGCATCAATCTAGAATGTTATCTATACAAGAATAGAGTATCAAAATTACAGAAAGGGGGATAAAATAAATAATTAAAATAATTAAATAATAGTTAAATTCAATAAATAAATAATTGCTAAGTACCCAATTTGACAAGCTGGAGGGAAAAAAAAGCTATTTTTTTTTTAAAGTAATACTTCAAGTGCTCGTGTTGTCAGCACATACACTAAAATTGAAGCAATACAGAGAAGATTAGCATGGCCCCTGCACAAGGATGACACGCAAATTCATGAAGCGTTCCATATTTTTCTGTAAAAAGCCTTAAAAAAAAAAAAAAGTAATATATCAACAAACATGTTCATATAAATTATTTGAATACTTTATCCTCTCTTACCTGATTCCCCATTATTTTATAAGTTTTTTTTCAGGTATTTATTTTATTCTATATTCTTCATATTTTGTGGTGAATTCATTAGAGACAAAAATTCAAATTGATGTCACTACTATTAAACTAAGAACTAGATGAAGTGTAATAGTAATTATAAAAGTTCCTTGGGAGATACCTAAATAAAAATGTAAGCAAGTTATAAATAAAAGCATTAAACATAAAAATTGAACATACCAATAAAAAGGAATCACACTCAAACACTTCACAGTTAAAAATGCTGACTTGAGTATTGAAAGTTCAATACAGATTTTCCTTTCTTAAAATGTGCACGTTTTCTGCTACTGTCTTGTATATACACTGTGTCCAAAAGGATCGTTGCACACAAACTTTTGGACACCCTGTATATAAACTAAAAGACAAATAAAACCTTCTTCCACTGACTCTAAATAAATCTAACCATCGTTTCAATCTTACTCATTTTATTCCCAGAGAAAAGGTAATATTGAACTACAAATTGCTAAACCATCTCAAAAGGCCATCTTTGTCTACTGGATGTGCACTTACAAGCGCTTAATTGCACAAAACTATTTTAGAAAGAAATTAGCATTTAAAATAAACTGAAGAAAGTTCCTCAAAAAAAAAAAACAAAAAAAACACAAAGCAAAAGAAATATAGCCCATTTTTATGCATTGGAAAAATAATAGCTTTGAGAAATATCATATTAAAAAATAAATTTAGTGGGTGGCACCTGTGGCTCAAAGGAGTAGGGTGCCAGCCCCATATGCCGGAGGTGGTGGGTTCAAACCCAGCCCTGGCCAAAAACTGCAAATAAATAAATGAATTTAGAATTTAAGACATAGGAATAGAAATTTAAAAAGGATTTTTATCCTTGGAGTAATAAAAAAGTTTTTTTTTAATTAAGAAAACTTTAGAAACAAAGGGAAAAATCATATCAAAAGGTAAAGACTCAGTTAAAAGAAGCCAGGGGTGAACAGTGTTCAGAAAAATTTAGCAAAGGGAATTGAAGAAAAGCATAAAATGAACAAAAACATAAAGAAATAAAAGTGTCCTAAGTAAAAGATTTGGAAGGAAAACTGGGAAAGAATTTCTTAAATATCCATGATTGGCATCTCCACAGAGGAAGAAGAAAGCAAAGGAGCATAAATTATTCTTTCAACTTTAATTCAAAAAATTTCCGTAAATAAAGAAATTATTTGAATTTAAATATTGAAAAAGCCAATCAGGTTCCTGAAGAGAATTCCTTGGATTAAGCATTCTGTACCAAAACAGTAAAAATTCAAAATTTACGTAAAGTTTCCATTCTAATCCAATTAGAATCTAATTAGATTCTAATGAATCTAATTCATTCTTCGTTTTTTTTTGTGTTTTTTTTTCTTTCTGAATTTTAATTTGTTTCTTTTAATAGTAAGAAAATGGTAGTTCTTTTCTTATGGGCTCAATACTAGAATATACTAAGAACCATTTTCAAATTCTAATTCACACCACTCTTAAGCTACACCACTATTACAGAATGCAAAAACAAAATCATACCTATATGTAATATTTGGTATTTTTTATATGTATGCTAAGGGCATATTTTATACAGACTAAATTCAAGTTATTATGTATAATAAATTAATTAAACCCATAAGAAACAAAATGACCAATATAAAATGTCAAGTCTTGTGGAATGAAATTATTTCGCTGCTTTGGAAACAGTTTGACAATTCCTTAAAAAATAAAGTTAACATATGCATCTGTCTCTGTGATTCCACTCCTATGTGAATGCCGCATTTTTATATGGCATTTTCTAAACATACAAGAGCTGAGAAATGTCATCGCTAGCAGGCCTTTGCTGCAAAAAGTGCTAAAAAAAGCCATTCAGGCAGAAAGGAAATGATATAGATCATAAATGGAATCTACATAAACAAAGACAAGGATTATAGCAAGAAAAAAGTAAGTAAAGGAAATCATTTTTCTCATTTTAATTGTAGTAAAAGTAACTCTTTTAAGTAGTAGTAGTAATAATAATGAATTGGTTAACAATAGCATATGGACAAGTGAACTTACTGACAGAAATTTAATGATATGAGAGGGAGAAATTGGCAATACTCTACTATAAAAAAAATCTGCACTATACCTGAAGAAGTGTATTATTCTTATTTGAAGGTAAACTTACATTAGTTAAAATTTATATATTGGAAACTCTAGGGAAATCACTGAAAAAGTTAAAAGAACTATAATTCTATACTCAGAGAAGCAATAAAATTGAAGTATATAAAAATTTCAAATAAATTAGAAAAAGAATAAAAGAAGAAAAACAAACAACAACAAAAAGGATGAATAAAAAACAGTTATAACCATGGTCAATATTATCCATCTATCTGAACAATCACTTTAAACACAAATGTTATAAATTTAAAACATTAATTAAAAGATTAGCGATTGAGAAGGAAGGAGGAAAGAAATTATCTCTCAGTAGTTGGCAAGAAACTTACATATGTCTAAAAAGTCAGCTAAGTCAAAACAAAAGACGTGGTGAGAGAAATACCATACTGTATTAGTCAAAAGAAAGTGGATTAGCTATACCCCATACTAGTTTTACAGAGTCAACTTGAGAACTAAAAGACTTATATGTTAATGAAAGAAAGACATTTTATAATGATAAACCCATCAATTATCCAAGAAGTCTTAATAGTCCTAAACCTGTATGTATTTAACAACAAAGCATGCAAATACTGGTAGACTTGAAAGGAGAAATATACAAATTTACTAAGATAGTTGAGAATTTGAACACTTACCTTTCAGTAAGCAATTAAACGAACTTTCTGATAATTACTAAGGATAAAATTAATCTGAATGGTACTATGATTTTACTTTACAGATTAGGCATTTATAGAATTCTTCATCCAAAAAGAGCAGCATGTCTGTCCTTCTCAGCATGTATAAAACAGTGTTTTTGGTCATTGAGGTTTGATTACAGTCACTGATCAGCTGATGATATAATTTTCTGAGATGCAAATTACTGGCAAGGTGTGAATTTGGGGCAGACAATCGAAGATCTCATTGTGGATATTTTAATTGTGAGACACACGTATGATAGATAGTAGATAGTAGGAGATTGAAATAAGAAGATCTTTTTATTAAAACAGCAAATAAAATTGAAGTTACAATTTTGGAATCATTTTTCTGGTGCTGATATGTGTAAGTAAGGTTGTCAGTGAGCATGTGTGGAATAGGGAAGCAAGAGGCACACAACTACTTTCTGCAAAATAAGCATTTTATTTGCTCAACAAAATAAAAAGGGACCTGGAAGAGAAGGCTGAGAAGGATCCCAAGTGACTGAAGGATAAACTAGGAAGGTGCAACACCGTGGAAGGTAGACACGTGCCGATTCGATATTATCGAAAGACATTTAAAATCTGTATAGCAGCACAACTAACAGTTACAAAGATGTGAGAACAACCCAAGTGTCCTTTAGTACATGAATAGATTAATAAATTGTGGTACGTGTATGCACCATGGAATATTCAGCCATAAGAAAGATGTAGATCTAGTATCTTTGTAGCAACCTGGATGGAATTGGAAATGATTCTCTTCAGTGAAGTATCACAGAATGGAAAAACAAACACCACATGTAGTCAATACTAAACTGCAACTAGTTGATTAATACCCATAGGCTCATATGGAAGAAAAGTTAATGAAATTCAAGTAGGGAGAAGAAGCAGCCAGGGATGGGTACACTCCCACCCAGCAGGTGTATTGCATACTTTCTCAGTGAAGGGCACGCCTGGAACTCTGACTTTAACTTATACAAGCAAACTATGTAACCAAATATCCCATAATCATCTGAAATTTAAAAAAGAGAGAGAGGTCGACAAGGAGCGCAAGGATTCCAGTAAGGAGCTGTGTGTGAATTTGGTGGGGCTGCTTTCTCTGACTGATTTTCTTAACCTTGTATTGACTGCAATGTCTGAACCAAAGATTTTCAGCCTCAGGAGTGTTGGCATTTGGGGCATTTTTTCCCCTGATATTTAACAGCATCCTTGACCTCTACCCCTACATATCAATAGTGCCATCACCAATCATGACCATCAAAAATATCTTCAGACCTAGTAAATGTACTCTGAGTGGAGAAAAAGTTACTGCTCTTTGGGAACACCTATTATAAGCAACGTACTTCAAAAAGGGAATTTGAACAATGTTTTCTGTCTTTAACATGTAATGCTGAATATGTATTGCTTTATTTTGGGAAGGGAAGACATTTTTTCATATATATTTCAGTTGGGAATGTTTTAATACTTGCATTGTAATGAAGAGAAATATTGTTGAAAGTTTACATAGTGCTTTACATTTTTTACAACTTGCAATCATTGTATAACATTTGGCAGTTCAGAAACTGCAGTTATTTTCTAAGAAATCTGATTTAGAAGTTAGTGTTCAAATTACTTTGTATACCAGTAGTCTTCCTATATCCACAGTTTCTCTTTGCATGGTTTTTATAATCTGCAATCAACTACAGTCTGAAAATATAGGTGAGTACAGTACAGTGAGTTAGAGAGAGAGAGAATATAGTCGCCTAACTTTTTATTACAGTATTGTAACAATATTTCTATTTTGTTAAAAGTTATTGTTGATCTCTTCTTCTGCCTAATTTAAAAATTAAACTTTGTCATAGGAATGTCTGCATGTATATACAGGAAAAGTGGGGGAAACATAGAATTGCATGTGTAGGGTTTGGTACTCTGCAGTTTTTGGCATTCCTTAGGAGTCTTTAAATGTATCTCCCCAGATAATTGTGGATTTTGGTATATAACCTCAGGAAAACAATGATGTAGGAAATGAAGTCTATTCTCTGGATTTTAAATTGCCTAAATATATGAGACTATCCAGTATAAAAGAGGGTATGTTTTATAACTCTTAAAATAGTACTGTGGAAAAAATAAGGAATTCAGAATGAATAGATACATATGGATAACATTTTCAAGAGATATTTTCCAGAAAATATTCACCACAGATTCCATCAAGTACTTTATCAAACAAAGTGAGACACACTCTGATTGAAAACTTTATTTTAGAAAATACTTATTCTTCAAGGTATAAACGCATGTTTTGTTCGTGGTTCGTTGGGCTCTTTTAGTGAATTCCTTTAAATTAGGAGTCCTTAATCCTTTTGTGGGCCATAAATTCTCTTGTCAGTCTTCTAAAGCAGGGTGAATTTCTTCTGAGTGCATATATTCATTTTGAATCTATGAAATAAAATATAGAGGCTTAAAAAGAAAGCCAGTTATACTGAAATGTGAATGTCAAAATGTTTAAATATGATATAACAATAAAAATGCTTACTTACAAATGCATTAAAAATAATAATAGCATCATTTCCATGTAGGGATGATTATATATGCTATATTGGAATATATAATTCTTGGTATGAAAATATTAGTGGTTTCCATTACTTATAAAGGCAAACATTCTGCTACTACTCTAATTTTACCCCCAAATTTGTAAATGAAAGACATTCTAAAATTGAGGTGGAGGCTCGTTAAAATAAGGACATGCTTTTTTTCCCCAAGTAAGTTCATAAGTCATCTAAATTTCATCCTTTTTTGCTTTTTTAAAAAATGTATTTAATTCAATTGACAAGTAAAATTTGTACATACTTATGGTGTACAGCATGATGTTTTAATATATGTGGACATTGTATGTCCAAAGCTATTTCGTATATACATTACTTCACATACTTATTTTTGTGATGACAACCAAAAAGTATATGCTCTTATGAATTTTTAAGTATATAATATACTATTATTAATTGCAGTCACCATTATGTACAATTAATTTCTTGAACTCATTCCTCCTACCTAACTGAATGTTATATCCTTGACAAATATCTCCCTAATCCACTCCCCCACAAAATTTTTTTCTTTCATTACTGGAATTTGATAGAAGAATGGGTGTTTAAAAAGAACATTTCTATGCTTATTAGAAATTATAAAAAACTGTATTATTTGAGAATAGTAAGAAAGGAAGTCTAACACTGCAGCTACAATTTATTATGAACCTTCTCTGAAATAATCTTAGGGCATGCTTCAAGTGGATATCAACAGATTGTGTCTTTGGTGTTGTAAACTATTTGCTCTTCAAGCAACAAAGCTCTTAATTCATTAGCTTTTCTGTATGGAAACCATGATGTATGGTCACAAAATTGCTTAAACTCCCAGCTATGAAGTAATTTATGGTCATCATTTTAGTGCCATTGTTTGCTTACAATCTCATCACTCATCAATTACTTTAACTTATTTGACTGTAATACCTCAGTTTTTAATATTGTTTATTTCTATTTTATAATTGGGGTAAAATAGCATATTCTCTGACAGGAGGGTTTCTTAGTTTAAAACAGACAACTAGAGGCAGCCTGCACTCACCTTCTTCACAAGGACTAAACAAGTAGATAACCACATGTCACACAAAGCGTCAAAGGAAGAACACTAAAATTCAGTAGGGAAGTGACAGCAAATCTCTGAGGTGTAGAAGGAGAGGGGCAGCCAAGTATCTGACGTGGCCATGAGTGGCTGGGAGCCAGAAGAAGCTCCCTATTGTGAGTGAAAGGTAAGAGAGAAATCTCCAGCAGTCCATATCACATTATGGACTCCTGAAATTCTAGCCATGGGAAAGACCTTTAGTCTTCATGGGTCCTTAAACTGGTATAGGGTGTCACCTGAATTCCAGGAGATGTCACCTGAATTCCAGGAGATGTTATTCTACAAAGCTGCCTAAGGTCAGTGCAACCATGCAATAGCATCTCTCTAGGAAGGAACTCAGCACTGTTTGAAGAACAAAAACTATGGTCATCTCCATGGAGGTGGAGAAAGTATTTCATAAAATTCAGCATCCCTTCATGACACAGTAAAAAAAAAAAAAAAAAAAAAAAAAAAAAAAAAATGGCATAGAAGAAACGTATATTGACATCATAAAGGCCATATATGACAAACCATTAGTTAACATCATACTGAAATGGGAAAAGCCAAAAGTCTTTGTTCGAAGACCTAGAACAAGCTAAAGATATCTACTCTCACAACTGTTTTTAAAACATAGTACAGGATAGTCCTGTCCAGATCAATAGGGCACAAGAGAGAGACAATTTTAAAAAGCATCTAGATTGAATAAAAAGGAAGTCAAATTGTTCTTCTTTGCAGACCACATGATATTATGTATTCAAAATCCAAAAGCTCCAATACCTGATAAAAAAAAAATTCAGCATAGTTGCAGGATATAAACTAATCACACAAAAAATCAGTTGTGTTTCTATATCCCAATAACTAACCAGTTTAAAAAGACATCAAGACACAATAAAGTTGAGTTCCTGCTTAAAAAAAAAAAAAAAAAAAATCAGAAAGGAAGAGCAAAGAGAAGAAGGGGGGAGGGGAATGGGGCTTTGGTGTGTGCCGCACCTTTTGGGCGCGAGACACAATTGTAAGAGGGACTTTACCTAAAAATGCAATCAGTGTAACCTGGTTTATTGTTCCCTCAATGAATCCCCAACAATAAAAAATAAAGAAATGAAAAAAAAAAAAAAAAAAAAAAAGAACATCAAGAAAGTGATCTCAATTTAAGGAAGATTTATCTGGGCTCGTAGACGTAATCTGCTGTTTGTGACAGAGCGCTCTGTAGTTTCTTCCATTTTAGACTTCTCCACTGGGTTAATGCCTCTGTTTTCTTCATCTTTTCCATGTGATTTTTTTTTAAGCTGGAAAAATGGACCTCCACCACTTGATGAATAATCCACACCAGCTTCTACAGACGACTCTTGACTTAGAAGTTCTTCAGTGCACTGACCCAGAACCACCTTTTCTACAACCATCTTGAGCCTGTGTATAGACTATAAAACAGTGGTTCTCAACCTTCCTAATACTGCAGGCCTCTAATACAGTTCCTGTGGGTCACGGCCCACAGGTTGAGAACCGCTGCTTTAAAAGGACAGTTTATATCAAGACAATATACTGTAAATTTGACTAACTTTAATATCTATTCATTTTTTTGTCAACCTAAAGTTCATTTGTATTGTGTATTAAGTTGGGTTTTGGAATTTGGACTTGGCAGTTAATAAATATATATTTTTTAGCTTTGAAAAAAAAAATGATAGTGATCTCATTTATAATACCTAGATAACATAAAATACCTGAGAAAAATGTATCCAAGAAGGTGAAGACTCTACATTGAAAAGCCACAAAATATTAGTGAAGGAAATTTATTAAAACACAAATAAATGGGAAGACATCCCATGCTCATGAATGAAAAGAATAAATATTGTTAAAATGTTTATACTATCCCAAGAAATCTACAGATTCAGTGCAATCATTATCAAAACATCAATGACATTCTTCACAGAAATAGAAAAAATCAATCCTAAAATGTACATAAAACTACAAAAGACTCCAAATAACCACAGCAATAGTGAACACAAAAGAATAAAGTTGGGGACAACATATTACCTGACTTCAAAATAGAAAAAATGCTATAATAACTGAAACAGTATGGTATTAGTATAAACTATAACACATAGATCAATGTAATAATATAGATAACCCAGAAATAAATCCACATTTTTATAGTCAACTGCTTTTCAACAAAGGTACCAAGAACACACATTTGGGTAAGGATACTCTCTTCAATAAATGGTTTTGGGAAAACAGAATAGCTCTATGAAGAATAATGAAATTATTTCCTTCCATTTACAAAAATCAACTCATAACAGATCAAAGACTTAAAAATAAGACCTGAAAGTGTAAAATTACTTGGGAAAGTAACATGGAAATAATGCATCAGGCCATCTGTCTAGGCAAAGATTTTATTCTAAGACTAAAAAGCTATTGGCAACAAAGCCAAAAATAGAAAAAGAGAACCATATTAAACTAAAAATCTTCAATATAAGAAAATAAAACAATCAAAACAGTAAAGGACAGACTGCTGAATGGGAGAAAATATTTGCAAACTACTCATCTGACAAGGACTTAATATCCAGAATATATAAAAATTTCAAATAACAGTTTAAAAAATTCCATTAAAAAGTGGGTAAAGTCTAACAAGTATATGGAAAAATTCTCAACATCACTAATCATCAGAGAAATGCAAATCAAAGCCAAAATGAAATTTCATCTTTACATCAGTTAGTGTGGCTACTATCAAAATGATAAAAAAAAATGGGAGAGAATTCAGATAAAAAAGAACCCTTATATACTATTGTTATGGATGTAAGTTAATGTAGCCATTATGAAAAATATCACAGAGTTTTTGAAAAAAGTTAAAAATGGAACTACCATGTGATCCAGAAATCTCACAAATAGGTATTTATCCTAAGAAAAAGAGATGGTATATCCAAGGGACGCTTATACCCTTAATGTTTATAGCAGCACTATTCACAACAGGAAAGATATGAATTCAACCTAAGTGTTCACCAATAGATGAATGGATAAAGAAAACATCGTGTGTGTGTGTGTGTGTATACACAATAGAATATTATTTAGTCATAAAAACTAAATCCTGCCATTTGAGACAACATGAATAAACCCAGAGGACATTATGTTCAATGAAATAAACCAGGCCGTGGAAAAAAACTAGCATAATTTCATGTTTATGTAGGATCTGAAAAAAGTTGACTTTATGGAGGGAAACAGCATAATAATGGTTACCAGAGGCTGGAAGAGTGTGTGTGGGTGGGTGGGGACAATTATGCGAGGTGGTTAGTGAGTACAAATACACAGGAATAAGGAATAAGTTCCATTGTTCGAGAGCATAGTAGGGTGACTATGGTTAACCATGACTCATGGTATATTTCAAAGTAGCTGCAAGAAATTTAAAATCTCCCACAACATGAAGAAATGATAAATGTTTGAAGTAACAGATACCCTAAATACTCTGATTTGATGCATATATCTAAACATAAAAGTAGATAATAGTGATGAATCTCTTTGAGCAATACATGCAAGAGCAGCATTTTGGAAAAGGAAATAGACAAGAAGCATTGAATTCTTGTTCAGTATAGTTATTTTTTCATTATTTATTGTACTGTCTTCACTCAGAATTGCTCAGTTTTTGAACACGCTCTCTACCTCTTCCCTTACTGGGCTCTCACACTCTGTGCCACGGTACTAATTGCCTGCTGTAATTGCCCAAGGACCATGTACTAGACAACTGAAGACAACCCCATTCCCTTATGGGTTGTCATATGGAGTGTCATTATGTTAAGTACCACCATCAAGAGATTCTTCGAATCTTATATAACACTTTGGTTTTGTAGACCCACAATAACTTTCTTACACTATTTTATATTCTAACTCTCATAAGCATGAACAATGAGCTCAGTTACGTTTCATTATTGCTTGTGTTTTGCTTTTTGTTTGGACAGAGATGAAGATATAAAACTCCAAGCCATCACAAATGACAGAAGCTCAGAATTAGTGTAGTTTGATCCTTAACTGAAATATAGCCCAATTTTATATCAGAATGTAATAAAATACATTCTTATGGTTAGATAGACAGGTAGATAGGTAAGTGGATGAATAAAGGGAATGAGAGGGGGAAAACAGGTCACAGAATGAAGACAGAAACGTAAACAACAGGGAAGAATTTGATTTTTAAACATTTAGTTCACAGGCTTGTCTACATTCAAATCACAACAAACTCCACAACAAAAATATTGTCAGCTCGATCTACAACTGACAAATATTAGTGATATTTCATTGATGTTTTTGTCTCAGCCGTCTAGTTGTTTGTTATTCTTTGAAGTGCTGGCTGTGTTTTGCTTAGCTCTGAGAGATTTTACAAAAAAATATTTAGTTCATCATTTTTGAAATGCAGATGTAGTGACAGAGATGAAAGCATTATTAAGAAGCCCATGACTATGACTGTATTGAAAGTGAAATAAATTTCACTGATGGAAAAATGATTAAATGTGCCCATGTGAATGAAACAAATTATTCAGTAGGAAGGATTCTGAAGGACATGGAATAAATAATGCAGAATGTTGAAAGTGCTGTGAGTAGGCCATTGACAACGATCATCAAGAGAAGCACATAATAAAAAGGAAGGCATAAAATAAGGGGGAAAAGTGTTGTACGCCTAGACAGGAGCCCTGGATTTTCATAAAAGAGAACAAAATAACAATATCATTGATTGCCCATTGTAAAAAAAAAAAAAAAAAAAAAAAAAAAAAGGCAAAAGAGGATTAACATGGCAAAATTGCTCCAGATGGCTCTTTAAGTAGAAACTTTGTTGTAATATGCACAATTTCCACATGTCTTGGTGGTAAATACAAATATCATGGCTGCTAAGGAATGTGTCTCAACAACAATATAGGCTGTATCAAAGAGGATATTTCAAAGGAGAAAGATTACCTGTCTCAAAGACTATTTGGTGCAGAGGAAATTCATTTATTTAAAGAAAGACACAAGTAAAAGAACCAAATAGTTGTAAGCAACCTAAGTGTTCATCAATGGATAAATAGATCAAGAAAACATAGTATATGTAAATAATGAATGACATTAAAAATGTAAATCTTGGAGAACATTTTGGCAAATAAAACAAGCCAGACACAGAAAAACGAATATTGCATGATACGACTTATATGCTGAACCTTAAAAAATTGAACTGATAGAGAGTAGAAGGGTGTTTTTAGTTGTGATATGAATTTAAGTTCTGAAGAGCTAATGTAAATGTGCATTGATTACTTGAAATTTATTTAAAAAGCATATTTTAAGTTCTTATCTCTCTGTGTCTCTCTCACACACACACGGTAACAATAAGTAGTGATTGATATATTCATCTGACTGTGAAAATCAGTATCCCATTGTATATTTACATGTAATCGTCACATTATACATCGTAAGTAGATGCAACATTTATTTTTAATTAAATATTTTAAACTAAAAGCATAATGAATATAGCAATGATAGACCAGATATGACTATTGAACATTTTTGAAGAACTACTTTGAAGAGCCAAGGTTCTTCCTTCTTGTGGCTTTACCTCCATGTATATCTGAGCTGATCCATGGGAAAGGAGAGGGCATGATGAGGTGGGTTTTATGGGCTAATCCTAGCTGTAGCCAAATCATTTAGAGTCATATATTTTAATGGCTGGAACTCAGTTAAAAGGCCCCATTCCATTACCAAGAAGGAAAGGAAATGTAATCTAACAGTGTTCCAGGCTAACAGAAATAAAGTATAAGTGAAATGTAACCTCGTCTAAATGGGTTCTTGCCCTATATTTTTATTTATATTTGACAATGGACTAATTAAGGAAAAAATTAATCTTCATTTTTATTTTATTTTGTTTTGTTATTCATTATTACTGCATAATTGGTCTTCTTAGAGTATAATAATGTTCCCTTTTAAACATTTCTATATTTGGAAACTCAATGACAAACTCATGACAAACTCTGCTAAATGTCATAGTACTGCGTAGTAACAGAGTATTGTTTTACACTTGAAATTTCAATATATGAGATATAATAATTTTATTATTAAAATTATTTCTTATTTTTCCTCTCGACTTCACCTGTCAATGGTATTGCTATTATTTAGAATAATGCAAAACAGTTTATTTATATTAATAGGCTATCATATATTCTAATACTATATTACGCATGTCTAAAACTTTGAATTCATTGTGGATTGCTTAAATTTACTTCATATAATAATATAAATTATTCATTTACTCTCATATTCAATTAGATGTTATTTCATTATTAATTTTGTCACAGAGATTTAATATTCTTTACATTTATTAGTTATGTTTCATCTCATTTTAATTCATATTCCATATTTTTACTTTTAAACATTCTTTGCTGTATATTTTTGTATGCTTCAACCAAGTACCCTAATAGAGTATATTAAACTCTATTGTTTATTTTCCTTTTAATAAAGCCATTTTATTTGTTATTATTTATTATTGCTTCTGTTTTATTTTACTACATTTTAATTTTGTTTGTATCATAGTTTTTGTTAGTTATTTGTGTACTTTAGTTTTATTTTAATAATCAAAAAGTTTGCATTAAGTTTGAATTTATCTGTACTTTGAAAATGCTTATTGTTTTCTTTTATTTTCCTCATATTCATATATAAAAACAAAATAGTAATGAGAAATTTGGTACCCTACTTGGTATTTCTAGTTATCATCTACTTACTCTTTAACACTGTAGTATTTACTAATTCATTTGAGTGAATTAAGCTGCTTCCTTTATTTTTAATTATTGTTGATATATCTTTATTGGGTGCATGTGATGTTTTGATGCAGGCATGCAATTGAATGGATCAAATCAGAGTAATTAGGTTATTCATCACCTCATGCATTTATCACTTTTTGTGTTAGGAACATTACAATTCCAGTATTGTGTTTATTTTAAAATAAACCTTAACTTATTGTTGATTTTAGTCACTTTGTAGTGCTAACAAATACTGTTTGTTCTATCTCACTATATTTTTGCACTCATGAACCATCTCCACTTTTGCTCCCTGCACCTTTCCAGACTCCAGTAAACATCATCTACTTTCTGTTTCCATGTTTTTATTATTAAGCTCCCACCTATGAGTGTGAACATGTGAGATTTACCTTTCTGTGCCTGGCTTATTTCAATTAACCTGATGCTCTCTCTGGCCAGGCTGGTCTAAACATTCCCTTCCTGGGAACTGGCAGAGTTCTGCCCTGTGTGATGTTCCCCTATGCCATAGTGGCCCTGGGTTTCAATGCAAAGTCCCACAATCACATCATTCTCCAATTCTGGGATATGTAGATTCTCTCTCCACTCAGCACTATGAGGCATTGCCTGGGGATGGGGAGGGATGGCATTGCCCGTGCAAGATCCTCTTTATTGCCCTTTCTTGATAGAATGTTAAAACCAGGTGGTATGATTGCTCATCTGGTTTTTGCTCATTTGGATTTGCTTGCCAATTGTGGATTTGGTGTTTGTGCAAAAGGAAGATTGCTGGAGGTTTCTATTTGACCATTTTGCTCTGTCTTCTCTTGAGTTCTCTTATTATATGAATTATTTTTTAACAGTAGGTCTCACTTGAATATGATGACTGCATTTTTCCCCATATTTGCACCATTCTTTTTATACTATACATTGTTGATTTATACAGTAAAATTCACAGAAAATGCTTTTATTTCCAATTTTATTCTATTTATTCCAAATTTCACATTTTAGATTAATTACTTTGACTTATTTCTCAGTCAGTTGAACTGATTTATATGATAGTTTTTTTCTTTACTGACTTAGTCATTTAATTCCCACTAAAGCTCTGGTACATTGCTTACCAAAGGTCTCCATAGAGCTGAATAATGGGAACGTCAGGATTTGATCCAGGCCACTGGTTTCCAGAGCTATTTCTGTCACTGCATTGCCGTGTGAACTGCCAAGTGTTCTCAAGCAGTTTTTTGGTCTTTACACATGAACAATGGCTCACGTATGGATAAAATGTTTTGGTACAAATAATCTCTCTCAATAGCCTTTGTGGTACTCACAGCTACACTTGGATTTTTAAAATTTACTTTTAGAAAACAACTTAACTGGACACAATGGCTCATGCCTATAATCCCAGCACTTTGGAGGCTAAGGCAAGAGAATCACTTGAACCCAAAAAGTTTGAGGTTGCTGTGAGCTAAGATGCCATAGCACTCTACCAAGGGTGAGCAAATGAGACTCAGTCTCAAAAAAAAAAAAAAAAAAACCAGAAAACACATTTTTGTAATTATTTTTTGATGAAAAACTAATACAATTTCTTGGCATATAATTCTTCACTTTTCCATTAGCATTCATTGATTATTTTTTCACATGCTTTGATAATTTTTAAACTTTTTCCTTTTCATATGTTCATTTTAAGAGATGACGTTTTCCTATGTTGCCCAGTTTGGAGTTCAGTAGATACATAGGTGCGGTCTTAGTACTCATCAGCCTGGTGATTGTTTCTCTTCCTACCTGGGTTGGTTCACCCTTCTTTAGGCACCTGATGAAATCTTATTGATGCTATCAAGCCATCCTCCTGCCTCAGCTTTCCTAGTAGCTGGGGAGACAGGAGCATGCTACCATATGAGGTTCTTTTACCTTTTAATTCATCATTTAAAATTTGATTTTATTTATTTTGGTTTAGAGCAGAATGCCCTTTGTTGCCCAGGCTGAGTGCAGTGATACAATTGTAGCTCATGGCAGCCTTGAACTCTTGGGCGCAAACGAACATCTTGCCTTAGACTTCCTAGTGGCTGGAAAGTAGACAGTGTGGGTGAAGTGTTCCTTGTTCACCAGTTGTCACCGAAGTACTCCAGCTTCCCCTCTCAGAAAGCCATACATAGGCGATCCTTCTCTCTAACAAGATGCGCTATTTCATGAATCTGATTATCTGATATTAGGCTAACTCTCATTAGACCAGCTAGTCTTCTGGCTTACATAGAGATTAAGATAAGATAAATTAAGTGTAATAGCTTCATTCCAAAATTACTTCACTCCATTTTCTCTGACCCAGAGTGTGGACTTCAGACAGACTTTTTGGGTCTGCGATTTTTCAATATGTCCTAAAATAGTAATTGTCCAAGAATCCAGTGATATTCTAATTTTTAGCATTGCTGATTTGAGAATTGGGATTATCTGAATAGATGATAACAGAAAACAGCAGAATCTTTACTTACTATACATAGTTCCACAAATTTGGAATAGCTGCTTTTATTTATTAATATATTCCTCTTGATGATAGAAGCTCTGAACACTGGAATTAAGTCACAAAGTAGTATTAACCCAATCTAATTGACCAACCAAATCTGTGGGCTCCCCATGCATAATTCAACCACAGCAAATCAAAAATTAAAAAAAAAAAAAAAATGTTGAGTCTGTACCAAATACGTGTAGACAAATTTTTCTTGTAATTTTTTGTAAATAATACAGCATAATGATTACTTATATACCACATAGATTGCATTGGGGATTCTAAGTAATGAAGACATTATTTAAAATATACCAGAAGAAATTAGCATCCATAGATTTTGGTCTCTTTTGGGCTCCTTGAACCAATCCCCTATGGATACTGAAGAATGAGTGTGTGTGTGTGTGTGTGTGTGTGTGTGTGTGTGTGTATCTACAGCCCAATTTTTGCTCTGAAAGCAGAGCGTGTATTGAGTAATCCAACAATTTTACCCCCAGCTACACTGTTTGAACAGTTTAGCTGGAGGAAGGGACTACCCCTTGTCATCATCTCCTTCCAAATGACCTGCCTTTTTCCACACACATCAAACACCAACAACCACCAACTGTCGCTACCTTTTCTGAATTTGTGTTCAACACATCACTTCTTTATCTTTTCATACTCTTGCATTATGTGTACTTTTTTACCATTGTCATGTGTATTTTAACAAGAAGTTAAAGATGTCATTTATGCGGCTTGAGGCCCACCAGCACTTCACAGATTGTATGAGGAATTACCTTTGATTCCGTCTTGTGGGACAGTTCACATGAGAGCTGGAGATCCTGGCACAGGCCATTGAGCTCATACAGGGAGCCACCTCCTTTCTGTGGCTGGGAATCAAAGTCAATTCTGCTTTGGTGTTTTCCATTCAATCATTTGCCCTTGTATACTTGTTGCATCAATTTCTGTATCCCTAAGCCTAAAGTTCATTTCCACAATATATGCACAGCATTTTTCATATTCATTTCACATAGCAGAACACAGTAGTGTATGAATCATGTCCACCGTTTAATCCTGAAGTGCAGCATCAGCAGTACATTAATATGAATGCTCTAATGTTTGTGCCTCTTAGTTTACATGCACATTTGAAACAGGAAAATTCTCTACAATAATATTTTTCTGACACTCAAGTTTTCCTTCACTTTAAAAAAATGTAGTCAAGATTCTCTAGCACAGAATTTCATCTGTTTAATTTTTCATCCAGTGTATTCTATATTTTATGACATATTATATATGTGTGAATATATATGACATATATATTTACCTATATATATACATATATATTTTTTATGACATATATATGTATGAATATATATGTCATATTATATATTCACACATATATAATATGTTGGTGTTTTAGAAATGCATAGATTAAATAAACATTATTCTTAGTCATCAAAGATGTCTTTACTAAGCATTAATATATTTTTAACCTAGTATGAGATAGAGGAAGAAAAATAGACCCTAAATGTAGGGTATTTCTCTGGAGGGGCATTTAGAAGGTCAGAATGGGTGTAACTGAAGGGACCAGGGAAGCTTATTCTTAGATATAATTCATGAGTTTATTCCTGGTTCATGGGTTGGACTTAGGTATGTTGATTTTAAATAATGCATTCAAACTGATGGAGGAATGATGGCAATGGAAATACTTTATTTCATATGTTTTATCATTTATTTTCTTATTCATCATATTTCTCATTAGAGGTACATATGTAAAAAACAGAATTAACTTACTAAGACTAAAAATAACTTTGTATATTTTTCCTTTGTGTAGTTTTAAACCCCATCTCCATTTTTTCCATAGTGTTCTGCGACCTATTGTGTCCAATAATTATGATATTCTTTGAGAACAGTAAACTGAATCTCTCACAGAAAGTACCCACTGGAAAATAAGTCTTTCATAATCAACTGATTTATGCCAGTTGTTCAATTGTGGTCCCTCTATTCTATGTAATTCTGAAGACTGATGTACGTTTTGTTTTGTTGTCGTTGTTGTTTTTCACTTCCATCCTTGAAAAATTATGTGTAGGCAAATATTTCGAAATACTCTAATAAGTCATTTTGTTGTTAATCTGGGTATATAACATACTTGAAATATAAATGTTACTAATATGTGACACTTTCAGAGTGATAACTTAAGGGTTAATGCCAATAAGGAATATAACCAAATATAATTCATTCCCGGAGTAATATGAAAACATTATTAGGTCACCTTTAAAAACAAATCTTTGTAATTTCCACTGGAAAAAAAATGATGATGAAACCTTAGGGGAAACTAGACTGTCTGCGTTGTGAGCAGTTCTGTGGAAACACATTTGAAATATATACACTTTGTTCTACTGAGACTTTGACTATCTCAACTGAATATTTTAGAAGAAGCCACAAGTGTGTTAAGCAAGAAAACTAATGCATGATAGAAGCTAGGCTAATCACGGAAAATAGTGCTGCAACATATGTTGTTTTCAATAAAGAAAAATCCAAATGAGACTTTCCAATGACTGAGACTGAAATTAATTTTATAGGCATTAACATTTGTGGTGTCTCACACATGCAAGAACAGAACATTTCCCTGGCTGATTAAATAAAGTGTGGGAATCTAGAGGGATGTAAATTGAAACTCACAGCTCCTTACAATCAATTGAGTTTATATCAGCTATGGTTTGATTGTTCTCACACTGTTTAGTCATTCTTTTTTTCTTAACCAAACATGTTGGTTAAAACAATAATAGATATTTTAAAATCAAACAAGGTTCAGTAAATGGGTACTCAACCATTTATTAAACCTCAAGTGCCTGTTGTTGGCATTCAAAACTTGGTGTCTACTCTCCACATTTTGGGGCTTTTTTGAAAGTGAAATAAAAAAATGTATATTAAAAATAACTCCATAAATTTAGAGCTTAAATATTTACTCTGAAAAAATATCAAAAACAACCAGAAAAAGCAAACCATACCATGTAACCATTTTAAATGTATTATTTTATCAGTTAATTTAAAAAATGAAAACTATGAATACCATTTTCTTGAGCACAATCATTGAAAGTCTGATTTGAAAACTATCATTAGAATTTATTACCAAAACCATTTTTTATTAAACACATATAATTTTTAAAAGATTTTATGTGAGTAATTTCGCTAGAGATTCAAAGACACTATTCTAGCCCTGAAATACGTTATAAACCAAAATTTACATGGAATTCCACATGTTTACATAGTCTTTGTTAATAATGTCATATTTAAACAAGGTGAATCTCAATGTTGTCCTAAAATGTGCAACTTACTACATAATGTGCATACATATGCTTCACACTTAGTAATAAAAATTATTATAACCTTTCTTGATTATTATAACCTTTCTTGTATTATTAATTTATTATTTTTAAATTTCCAAAATATGGCAGTGACAACCAAGGAGAACCATAAGTCACTTTCCTGAACAAGCATTTTTGTCTGATAACATAGCATATCTCTATTTTATAATACATACATGATTTAGTGGGTTTGGTGGCTTAATCCCTGCACTCTAGGAGGCTGAGATGGGTGGATTGCCTGAGCTCAGGAATTTAAAACTAGCCTGAGCAAGAGCGAACCCCACGTAAAAAAAAATGGCTGGGTGTTGTGGCAGGCATCTGTTATCCCAGCTACTTTGGAGGCCGAGGCAAGAGGATTGATTGAACACAAGAGTTTGAGGTTGCTGTGAGCAATGACACTACAGCACTCTACTGAGAGAAACAAGGTGAGACTCTGTCTCAGGAAAAAAATACATGATTCCAACTTGATTTTAGCTTTAGTGTTTTTAAAACATATTATGATGTGTTTATCTGTGCACTCTGATGCTTTATACTCACCAAATCATTTTATATTACTAAAGCTTTTTTTCTGCTTAGCATGTATAGATGAATGAGTTAACAAACATGTAGCCAAAAATTATAAATATTAGGCTTTCAAGACAAAAAATGTGTGACTAAAATATCATAGCAAAATCTAATGTATAATATACTGGGATGTATTCCCCACGTCAGAAGCATAAGCAATGGATGCTGTGATTTAGAGAACAGGCAGTGTGGGGTGAGGGAACAGATCATCGTGAAATATGTAAGGACCAGACAGTCATCCACTTAGTGGTGCTGGCATCAATGCCCACAGGTGTCAGTCAGCCACCCATAGAGTGTGACATCCATTTTAGTTCATTGTTAGCATCTTACATCATTCACTTTCTATTTGTTTTAGTTTGATTTTCTATTTGCCTTATTCTCTGTTGCCTATATTTGAATTTTTATATTTTTACTTATTAAAAAATTTTGCTACTAATATTTGATTTAGCTTATAAATTTTAATAGGCATACTTAGCATACAAAAAGAATAGGGATCATTACATTTTTTATACATAAAATAATCATTCAACTTAGAATACTTAAAATTAGATTTTCCCCAATATATATTGGGGAAAATATATATGCTATATTTGTGATGTAATTTGTTTGTATTTTGTTTTTCTATTATTGTTGTGCAATGTTTGTTTAGAATTAACCACATACTTACTATCTCCTTCACTCATCATTTCATCTGTAGCTCAGAATTTTATGCCTGAAGAAGCGTATTTAAAACACATTTGCTTAAGTTCTATTTTTTGTTAGTTCTGTCTACTTTTTTTTCCACTTTACTTACATAGAATTCATATGGAAACACAAAGGATTTAGAAGAACTAAGAAACAAGCTAATAGCAAGTTGAAACTAAAAAACAATTCTTATCAGAAATGGGACAATGATAATTCGTACAGCGCAACGAGAATGGACCCATATAAAACAAAATAGAGAGCTCAGGAACAGATCCACAGTGACAATCTGTTTCGAACACAGGCACTATTCCCATCGAGTGACCGGAAAGATGGTCTTTTCAATAAACAGTTCTGGAGTATTTCATTATCTATGTAACTTGAGATAGAATGCATACCTAAATTTTAAAGATTATGGATTGTAGATAAATATACTTTTCTTAAGCCTGATGTTATTAATTTTCTATTGCTGCTGTCTAAATTACCATAAATGTAGAGACAGGCACAAAGGAACCCAAATGTATTATCCCGTGATTCTGTATGTTGGTAGCACTAGAATCAGGATGCGGCAGGGCTGCATTCCTTCTGGGTGCTCTCGGGGAAAATCTGTTTCCTTGCATTTTCTAGTATATTGACTCTTCCTCCCTTCCTTCTACTTCTTACATCTTCAAAGCCAGTGGCATAGGCTCTAAGTCTCTCTCTTTTGTGGTCTTCTTGATTTCTTCTAAAGTCAGTTACAATTACATTGGGCCCCCTGGAGAATCCAAGATAATCTCCCCATGTAGTAATCCTTAATTTAACCACATCTGCAGATTCTTTTTTGTCCTACATATTCATAGATTCTGGAATTTGGGCTGTAAACATCTTTGGAGATACATTTTGGTCTCAAAAAATCCATGTGCCTGTAATATAAAAAGGAACAAAATTCACTTCATCTTATTACAACATGAATTCAAAGTCCAAGACTGCACTTATGTTCCTCATCTCAAATGCCCCACACCTCCTGCTATCTAAATCAGGAATGGAGGGAAAACTGATATGATTGATCCTGGGTTAAAATTCCACTTCATCTGTAGCTGTGAAACTAGGAAATAAGTACCCAGCTTCAAAAATATAATGATAGATCAGACATGATATATAAGTTATAGACAATTTCTTTTCAAGAGGGACACAATGAAATGGTGGGAGTGGGAGTCAAACAATTTGACAGGTGTCAAACAATTTTGAATTCAGGTCAGGCAGACAACACTAAATTTAAAGTTCTGGTAATAATATGTGTTGCTTAGTTCTCTTCTCTGGCTTATGATTTTACCCTTGAACTTCTTCTTTTTTTTTTTTTTTTGCAGTTTTTTTCCAGGGCCAGATTTGAACCCACCACCTCTCGTATAAGGGGCCAGCGCCCTACTCCTTTGAGCCACAGATGCTGCCCCTATTCTTCCTTTTTAATGAAAAATATTATATGTTTTAATTGGAGTGATTTTTTTTACCTATGGAATTTGGGTAATCTTAAAGTTTTCTCTTACTCTGTTTTCTTTTTCCTTTAATCTAAACTGACAATATTAACATTCACAAGAACCCCTAGGCCCCTTGTCTATGTCAAATGAATGTATTCCATCTCACAAAGTGACTTCACGATCTTTCTTGAATAATGCCATCTCTTTTCCTGCCTTCTGTGCTAAGAGGGCTGAGAATTCCCATGAAGCACATGGGTAATCCAACAAAGAAATTTTTTGTGACTAAATACTCTAAACCAGTGGTTCTCAACCTTCCTAATGCCATGATGTATTTTCATTGTTACAAAGGGGTTGCGACCCACAGGTTGAGAACCACTGCTTTAAACTTTGGACCTTCCAGAACATAATTGTCCAGCCCCATGTTTGGCTTTCTTCAGAGAGCACACTTTCTCGATATTGAATCTCCTAATGTTATCATCTTTATACTTTGAATAGAATGAAAATCCCTCCAATCATTAAGTCATGGCTGCTTTTATTTCACATCTCTTCCCTCAGACTATCTATTTTCTGTAGCAACAACATTTTTCTATAAGCATCAAAATGAAACCAGGTCACATCTTCAACATTTTGCTTAGAAATCTCCTCAGCCAAATAGTCTGTTTCAAGTTCTCCCCTACATCGCTATGGATGTATTCATCTATGTAAGGTATTTTCTACTGTACAGTGCAGATTCCCTTTGGTTCCGTTTCTACTAGTACATTTCTAATTTCTTGTGAGCACTGACCAATGGTTACTTTCATGCCCATTTCCTTCCTTCCTTCCTTCCTTCCTTCCTTCCTTCCTTCCTTCCTTCCTTCTTGGCAGAATGCATGCTCTTTATTCTACACATGATAACTTCATTTAGCTTCTTGTGAGTTTCCATATTTCTGTGAACATAATGTTTATAATGATAAAAGTATTCTCTAATAAATTACAGCTTTTTTTCTATGTATACCATGCTCCCCACTTCCTTCTGATTTCTCACCTAGCATAGTTATTAACATTCATACTTTTTACTAACAATCTGTTTAAAGCAACCTAGGCTCTTTCTCTCATACTGCTTAAAATTCCCGAGTCTTTCCCAATCCCTTATCCTAAAGGCAATTCAAAATTCTTAGGTATTCGTTACAGTAGCACCCCACATGCAGGTAATGGAATCTGTGCCCCTCTCTTATTGCTGCTATAGCAAATTACTACAAATGTAGTGGTCTAAAAGAATGAGTTGATTATCTTGCCCTTCTAGAGGTATAAAATCTTATTCATGTAATCAATGTGTTGGCAGAGATGCATTCCTTCTGCAGGTACTGGGAATAATAGAGGCCTTGCATTTTCCTGTCTCTAGATGTTGTCTTCTAGACTTGAGGCTCTGACTTCCGTTTTCAAAGCTGCCCAAATAGCATCTTCATTTGTCTCACTTTTGTTGTCACAGCTTTTCTGACTGTAACTTCATGTCTCCCACTTACAGAGGCCTTTATGATGGCATCCATGCAGCCCAAGATAATTCTCCACTTCAAGATGCTTAACTTAATCACATATGCAAAGTCCATTTTACTATGTATGTAGTATATTTATAGATTCCAACAATTAGAATCTGGACTTTATTTTTCTTGAAAGGGGCAATGTTGCTCTGCCTACAACAATGCATCATTGTTGAAATTATTATGAGTGAGAAAATAAAGTCAAATTCATTAAAATTAAGGATTTCTATTAATCAAGAAATTTTACTAGAGCAAAAAATAAATACCAAGCCTGGGAAAACATGTACCTTTAATACCTATAGGTACTGATTGGTATTAAAGATCAATATCCAAAATAGATAAAGAAGAACTCTCTCAAAAGAGTTCTTGGCACATGAACGTGATAAAAGTTCTTGGAACGTGATAAAAGATCAATATCGAGAATACATAAAGAATTCTCTCAAAAATAAAATATGGCCTAAAATGAGCAAATTAGGAACAGATGCGTCAAAAGCATAATTTATAAAATTAGAAATAAGCAAATGAAATATCACTAAACTTCATTAGACATCAGGGAAATGCAAATTCTGCATGAGATATCCTTAAATACCCATCAACCAAGATAAAATTCAATGGTTTGATAGTCAATACAAAACCTGGGACTTCCCTATTTTGACATTTTTTATTATGATATTTTTTAATTTGTTTGCTTTTTGACAATATTATAACTTTTATCTTGATCACTGAGGCCTTTGTAGCCCCTCTCATGCCTCCTTCATTTTAACCCTAGTCTCGGCCTTATTAGAAGACACAAAAACAGGAAAACAAATGCAATAGAGGTCAAAGTCCTGGTTGCCTTTTGAGAAAGTGGCACTGAGCAGGAAGAAACACCACAGAGCCTTTGTGTGCTGCACATTATACAATTGTGTAAGCCTGGGATGTTGGTTGGATAACTGTGAAAATTCATCAAAGTGCAAATTCTGTACAATATATTATGTGTAATGTACTGCCTCAAAATAAGATGAAAATTGGCAAAAAATTTTCATCTCAGAATCTCAATATTAAAAAAACAAAACTTTGAAAGTATGTCTCATATCTTCTTGATTACCCATCCTATACCTTTAAGAAATTTAATAAAAGTTTTCATGTTTCTTGGGGCAATGCACAATTGTGTTCTTAGCTTTCTTTTACCTTCAGAATATGTAATTGGGTAGTTTTATGTCTGCAGGTGGTAGTCTCCAATAGACTGTAGAATATTTATGGGTTTCTGCAGTTTGTTTCATGTTCCTGCTTCTTGCAAGGCCATGACAACCCAAACTCAAATTCTCTCATGAGGAAAACTAATGTTAATGTTCTTGCTTTACTTTGTTCCCAATCCCTCATAGTTTTTGGTCTCTGAGAAATTTTAAAAAATGTATATATCTAACTATTATAGACTCAGTTGTGTCCCTTAAATTCCTATACCGAAGTCCTAAGTCTCAGTAAAGTAGCATGGGGCAGCATTTGGAGGCAGAGCCCTTGATTTAAAATAAATGAGGTCCTATCAGCCCACATCTAATATAATTGGGGTTCTTCTAAGAAGAGGAGGAGACACTAGGGTTGCATATGTCCAGAGAAGGACCATGTGAAGGCACAGTAAGAAGGTGGCCATCTGCAGGCCACCTCCTTCTAAGGAGGTCTCAGGAGAAACCCACACCACCCACACCTTGATCTGGCCCTCAGCTGCCAGAACAGGCAGACAATACATTTCCATTGTTTATGCTGCCCAACCAATTAAACATTTTTTGTTGCATCCTTAACCAACCAATATTATGTACATCATCAACTTTAGTCTTTTTGAATGAATGGGTATTATTAAATGATCTAGTGATGAATTTAAATAAAATCGTGTGGCCTCCATTGTGAAAAAATGTGTTTAGGGTCCAAACCTCATAGTGTGATTGTGCTGAGGAAGCCAGACATGGTTATTATGCAGGACGAGGAGGAAGGATAGGGCCAGCATTATCCTTTGAGCACAGCAGGGCCCTGTGTACTGCCGTTCACTGATATAGCAGCATAGCGTAAGACGCTGTCCACTGCCACTGTCATAGAAATAAATATAAATTAACATTTTTCATAGTAGAGAGTAAGATGATGATGGCAGTGTGCATTGATTAGATATCCTATTTCTCCTCAGGCATACATAATATATTTCCAATAAAGTAATACTATTACATTTTAAAAAATAAATATTAATATAATTGCATCTGGACTTTAAGTATCTTTTATCTATCATGCTTTATCAGCTAATGGAGAACATGTCCATGACATACAAACAAATAAAAGACATCTATCACTGACTCCATTTTTCTCAGGGTGAATTAAATGAAATACCATTCAAAATAAACATTTAAAAAAAACATAATCATGATTTTAAAAGTAAAAAAAAAAGATACAAGAATAGCTGTCAGTAGCTTGTCAGTCAAATGGCAAAAGAGAGGAAGAGGCTAGAAAATAAAATAAAGTTTCAATGTTTTTCCCCAATATATTTATAAAAGGTTAATCTGAGCAATGGAAAAGTAACATTTCAGCATCAGGCACCTGTAAGTTATTTATTCTAGTCTCAAAAATAATGCCTTTTTCCCCCAAATTTCTTCAGTTTTTAAACTGTGACATTAATCACAAATGTTTGGTTTCATAAAACATTTTAACCAAAGCCTGAGTACTAAGGGCCAATTGTTTAGAGGAATTCTTCTTTAAAGAGGAATTCTTCTTTAAAGAATGAAACTCAAAATTTTTACCCAATTCAGTGGCCATCTAGATAATTCTAAATCATTCTATACAGTTTTGAAAAGGTTTCAGTTTATAAAAAGTAAAATCAATAATTCTTTCTGCCCATTTTTTAATATTAAATGTATGAAATCACATGTATGTTCATAATATCTGAGGTGAAGTGCTTTATCTTTTTTTTTTTTTTTTATTCCAGTTTTCAGAACTAGACACACACATACACACACAGTCATGTGTCACAGTGAGGATACGTCTGGAGAAATGCATAATGAGGGCACTGTGTTGTTGTGTGAAGGTTCTACTGTGCACTTTCACAAACTCTACTACACACTGAGGCTGACTGATACATTCTGTTGTACCTAAGCTACAAACCTGGACAGCATATTACTGAATACTGCAGGCAACTGTAAGACCATGGTAAATATTTGTGTATCTAAAGATATCTAAATATAGAAAAAATACAGTAAAAATACAGTATAAAAATTAAAAAAACAGAACAACTATATAGAACACATCCTGAATGGAGCTGCTGGGAACTGGAAGTTGCTCTGGTGTGAGTCACTGAGTGATGAGTGAATGTGAAGGGGAAGACATGACTGTACACAACTATAGACATTACCAACACTGTGTACGTAGGCATCACTAACATTATAAAAACCTCTTTAATAATAAATTAGCCTTATTTAACTCTACAAACCCTTTAAATTTTTTAAACTTTGCCTCTTTTGTAAAAATGTAGCTTAAAACACAAAACATTGTACAGTTGTACAAAAATGTTATCTCTATATATTCTTATTCTTTCTATGAGCCTTTTTCTACTTTCAAAACTTAATTTATTTTTATTTTTTAACTTTTTTAAAAATCAGGACAGATATATAACCATTAACCTAGGCGTACACTGGGTCAGAATCATCAGTATCACAGTCTCACACCTCTGCATATTGTCCCACTGGAAGATCTTCAGGGGCAGTAAGGCATGTGGCACTGTCACCTTCTGTGACAACAAAGCAGAAAGAAATTCCTGGAGGGCCTGCCTAAAGTTATTTTATGGTTAAATTATTTTGAAAATAATGATTAAAATGTACTGTAAGCACATAAAACAACAATGTAGTTGTTTATTACCATTATCAAGTATAATGTATTGGTATAGCACAGTAGGTGTGATTACATCAGCATTACCACAAACACATGAGTCATGTGGTAGACTATGAAATTCTAATAGCTACGATGTCACTAGGCAACAGGGCTTTTTCATCTCCATTAAAATCTTATGAAATCATCATCATATGTATATGTAGTCTATCATTGACCAAAATATCTTTATTTGGCATGTGACTGTATATGTTTGTGCATATACACATATACATATAAGTGCATTTCTGGTTATTTTTAGGAAGTTAGAGTAAAAAATAAAATAAGACCACTTTGTGACTAATATAATAATATAGCATGTACTAATGTAGTACATACTCTAGCCAACAGTGTATGTTGTACTCTTTCTGTTTCTCAGCAGGCCTGTTTCTCACTTGATGTGAACAGGTGATTGTGTATTATATTCACACAGTTGTGCTTGTAGGAGAATGGCCCACCCAAATTAAATAAGAGTTGGGGAGTATGCAGGTGGCAGAAAAATTGGATTGAAATTAATAGTTATTATCAGATATTAATAGTTATACTCAGATAAGTAAAATTCCCTTGTTCCAAAGTCACAATGTAATTTTTTAACTCAGCTATTGGTCAAATGTTTTCTGATTATAATACAAATTACAACTTTTATATTGGTGCCAATTTTGAAATAGAATACAGAATAACAGGAGAGCATATACATACACACATATACACAATAATAATTCCATAGCATTTTCTTTGAAATTTCCTATCCCGCTGATTTAAAAACCTGTTTTATTTGTGATGAGCTTAAAATTATAACTTCAAAGAACTAATCTACAATTATAGATATTTACCATTATATGAAGGAAACCAACATATTTAGTGCCATCACTATTTAGTCAGTGTAATGTTACCTGGTGCAAAAAGAAACCCCTACATTGAAGTGGTTTAATACAGTAATTTAATCATTGCCTGCTTCACTGACCAATGAGGTTCTTGTGGTTTGCAGCAAAGATGGAGTTTGATGACTTCCACTCTACCCAGAGAAGGAAACAGCCATCTTCAATGCTTAACCTGGAAAGCAGTTTTATGTATGAACATTCAGTTGATCAAGCAGTGAAGTGAGGGTAAGAGGGAATAAATCTACCTCTCATCAGCCTACATGTAAAAGCATAAAGTATGCCACTTCTGTAAGGAATATATTTCTACATGCTAGTGATTGAACTCCACCAAAGTGAAAGAATGTGTGTGAGAGGAGAAAGTGTCCCTGAATGATTAACCATTCCAACCAATAAATATAGTCAACAGAAAGAAGATTAAAATTCTTATTAGACAGTTTCTCCTGTAATCTGTCCTCCATTTTATAAATATACTTACCCGCTTTTCTTTTGTTGCCTAGAACACACTCAAGCTCACTCAAAAATCCCATTCAATCCCTGCATCATCCATACATTCCAGGACATATGGAAATAAGAGTAGTAAAATTTGTCAACCAAAATGAGAAAAATTAAAGACATATTAACACTTTTTCATTCCCAGAATGTACAAAATCTTATGAATTGGACCGTGAAAGCCTCTGCCTTGAAAAGGAGAAACTTGCTCATTTACTTCATGTGTCTGTAACCTGTAACCACACTCATAGTTCTTTCCTTGGGATAATTACTTGTCAGGGTCCCGCCTACGACCTGTGGAACTGGTGGTGACTGACTGAAGAAATATAAAGTTAGAAATGATGAGAAAGAAAGAGACAAGAGACACAGAATAGAATTTTCAAAGGTGGGAACTCAGGGAACCACTGTGCCTGTTTGTGGGGTTCCAGAGATAGCCCCTAGTGTCTGTTTCATTCAGATTTTATTGAAGGCTATTTTCCCAGAGGGTCAGCTGTGGGAGGGAACAAAGATACCAGCAGTTTCTCTGAGTGAACATATGAGCTCCTGTTGTTTTTATAATCATTAATTTTAAGGGTCTGAGCAACTTTAAGAAACCTGGAACCTGAGCCTTGTGTGGGGGCAGCCTCCTGTCTGAGGTCACACACACAGATTCCTAGGGAGGGGTTAAACTCTAGTAGTTCCCTGTGGTGTAAAGTGCCACTGGTGTCAATCTCCTCTGAAGAATCAGTGGGAGAGAGGAATTTTCCTCTCATCACCACCACAGAGGGTCTTCCTCTATGATAAGGGATATAAGCCCTCCTGCCCACATTTCAGGGCTTGAGCTATTCCCTTGATCTCCACCCCAGCCAAATGCAAATCTCCACAATGGGTATCTGCTTTGTCTATTTACTGGGTAGGAAATGGCCTAGTTAATGTATCTTTCAAACCTTTCCATAGCCTCTTCCATGGCCATTATTTCTCAGAGTGTTCACAGACCCATCAGGGGTGTTTGTAAGCTGTATCCCCAACAGGCCAGAGTTCTAGGAAAAGCAGGAAACGTGCCTAGATAAGAAATCTAGCAATAGCTAGTGTAAAGACAAAATAGTTGACTTTTCTTTGTTCTAGCTCACTCAGCTTACTTTTTAATTTTTCCCTTTTTCTGTGGGTGTTTTCCTTTGCTAAGAATGGGGTCTTCAGTCTCCATTCTGCCTCCAATTACTGAGATTTGTTAATGCGCCGCATTGGTCCAAAACCTTACATTCTTAAATTAAGGAATGCTAATTTGAAGCCTAAAAAAAATAAGCTTAGATGGCAAGGTACAAACCATAGTCTGAACTTTGGGTAGGAATGAAGTCTTGTATATAACACAATGATGAATAGAACATGACTGCTCAAAAGTGTTTTTAAAATCTTAGCTCAGACTGGCTCTATGAAAACTTAGCTTTTCCGAACACTTTGGATTTGAAACTTTGAGAATCTTTTTAGTTCATTCAAATGCTGCTCTTGATCAAACAATCATTTTCTGAGCTTTTTCTTTCCTCAGGCATTTCAGCCATAATACATCATAATATGTTGATGTACAACTTTATGTTTTTTAAAATTGAGTGTAAGGTGAGACAGCCTCGGTCAATAAAAAACTTTGCAGCTCTGTAATTAAAGCAGAAATAATGATACTTTAAATATCCTTTTTAAAACATGTGAGTACATGTTTGAAATGGTTTAGAAAACAGATATTTTCTTTGGTAAATGTAGAAGTTCATTTAAAGATTTTTGGTAAAGGTGTTTTGATGGAAATGGGTTCAAGGAAGTATTGAGGTAGTAGAGTGTGAAAGAACACACAGACGTCTCTAGTTCTGTAAGAGCAACACAATAGATTATGAGGACAAACTGAGTGAAGAGGAAACAAAGCAGGCTGAAGGGGAATCATGTGTAACTTTACATTTCTCTCTTGTATTCATCATTGCAAATATTTTGTGCAGCCAGTTTCTATCACAAGGTGGTTCAAAATATAAACATGATAGGAAATAAAAATTATCCAATGTGTTTCCTGCATTATATTGAAAAACTCCCCTCATCACCATCTGTATATTAGAAAATTTGCATAACAGAAACACATGTCTTAACAGGATGGAATGCAAAAGCTTTTAGAATCCAGTGAGCAACAATCTGTACTCTATTAACATTGTGCTTCCAATGCCTCCCCCAGCTATTGGCACTATGAAAGCTAAATCTGTCTTCTGAGTTATCGCAAGAAACGGTTTTACCAAATGCACAATGTGATTATCCTTACCCAAGCTTTTGATAAATATTTCTTCACCACCTGCTGTGTATATTGGTAAGCATTTCTGATAATTTCAGTTAAGAAACATGACACAGACAACTATACCAAACATGAAATTTTCAGTGGATGAAAATTTAGAAATTTACTTACTGTGCTTTTAAAATTTGAATGTAACTGCCTGTATCAATATTAGAGTGGATAACTTCTGCTTTTCAAATATATGCAGGGACCCAGGCTGAAGGATGACATTCTGTCCTCTTAGCACATGATATTCAAAATCAACTCAGTGTCAACATTCAGCTTCTAGAAGAGCAAGGCAAAATGGAAAAGGTAAATTTTCTTTTCCCCACCTCAGCCTTTAATTTAATACCCCATCCTTTCCACTTTCATGCTATTGGCATAAGTATCATTTGAGGTCAGACAAATAAGTTAGATAACTCATGCTAGAAAAAGTGAGACATACCTCATTACTGAATATCACTATGGTCACCTTTGAAGTACTCCCCTTGCTAAGATATGCACCAATGCTAGTGCTTAGTCCACACACCAAAGCAGTTTTGGAACGTTTTGGCCATCAGAGCTGTCACTGAACCAAGCCTGATGATTAAGATGGTGAGCTCATGCTGGCAAAAGTGCTTTGAAAGGTGGATTAGGCATTGGTGTTAGTGCATAGCTTCCCAATGGGAGTACTTCAAAGATGACTATGATATTCAGCAATGGGATATATAGCACTTTTTCTAGTATGAATATACAAATTCAATTGTCTAACCTTGTATAATCTCATCCATATTGAAATATGGCTAAGAAATGCAGTCTCTTGTAGGACAGCTATTTCAAAATCACATTTAGATACAATGAAGTAGGACAAATATTTTCCCTATTTGCTCAAACTCTACTTGCTCTGCTACTGGGGAAAAGCAAAATTAGTCCACTCTGGGATTTTTTACCTTGTGGAAAATAGGAATCCCTAGAATAAAATGTAGAACATTCTGTTCTAGGGAAGGCAGGAGCGTTGCCCGGGCTCCCTGGGTAGTTCTTGTCCATTTGAAGATACTGCCCTCTGAAGGAGGGGAAGGAGAAAGGCCTGGGGTATTCTGAGCAGGTCCATCCTCTCTCAGGATGTTGCATTCTACAGTTATTCTGAGAAGTACGAGCAAAAGTTAGGGGGCGGAGTAGGTCAGCCAAAATCATCCAAGAACCATCCTGCAGGATGTTGAGTGCAACTTAATTCATAATCACAAGAAACTAGAACTAACCAAGAAAACCTTCATTATAGGAGTGAATACACTGAAATACATCCCTGCAATAGAATACTATGCATCCAGGGGTAAACATGAGCTATTGATTCACAGAACAACATACACAAATCTCAAATGTAGGTTAGTGAGTGAAAGGTTATATGCAGCATGATTCTGCACATTGTAGATTCTGAAAAAGCCAAAACTCTAGGGATAGAAAGCAAATTTGAAGGGTCGGGGATGGGTAATAGCTGTCTACAAAGAGGATGAAAAGGAAATTGTTAAGATACAGGAACTGTTATGGGGTGGTGGGTAGTAGGACCACAATTGTGTACATACTTGAAACCCCATTAAACTGTGTATGTAACAAGAAGGGAAACTTTAATATGTGCAAACTCAAGAACAAAGACATTATACCCAAACAAGCCACCATCATGGAAACAAAAACTCATGTAGGATGTTGAGGAATTCCAGGATACAATGCATATTCTTTTATAAATGTATAAAAAAAAACACTAAAGGGCTGAAGTATAACAGGAGATGGCCTAAGTAATTATAGAAAATAGTGTCTTGACCAGAAACCATAAGATTAACAGCAAAGGTAACTGAACATAAGCACTTTGCTCCAGTTGACACTCTATTTGGTACTTGCATAAGGATACAGGCTAACAATATTAAAATTTATTTACATGACTTAAATCAATAAATTGGTGGTATATTGTGAGAGTCAGGTTTCTTATTCTCAGGGAAGGAAGTTACAGGTAATGAAGAAGGGAAGATTGGAATCATCCCCATAATGCTGAATTTAAGTTAAAGGCCATGATATGACTTCCTGCTTAGCTTAGTATCAGAACAATTAGATGTAGAAACAATTATAAATATGTATGTTGTTTTAGTTTTCTATTGGTAATATAACAAGTACCATAAACTGGGTAACTTAAAGCAATGCAGATTTGATGTCTTAAAATTCTGGAATTCAGAAGTTTAGATGGCTCTCACTATGCTAAAACCACAGTGTTATCAAGGTTTGTTCCTTCTGGAAGTCTTAAGGGAGGAGCTCCTTTCATTTTCCTCCTTCTTGAGGCTTTCCACATTCCTCGGCACATTTTGAAAGCAGCAACAGTCAGTTGAGTCCTTGTTAACCTATATATAAATACTCCCACTGACTCTGTCACTTCCCTCTCTCACTTACCAAAATGCTTGTGATCACCTTGGGCTCACCCAAATAATTCAGGTTAATCTTCATGGTCAGTAATTAGCAGCCTTGACTCTATGTGTGATCTTAATTCCTCCTTATGATGCAACATAACATAATCAAGGCTCTTGGAGTTAGAACATGGAAATATTTGGAGAAGACATATTTCTGCATACAGAATGTGTATCTTGCTCTGCCCACCAGGAGGATCTAGGGAAAATAACCTTCCAGTAGCAATGAACACACCCAACACCCAGATCTTGGTTTCTAATCCAGATCTTATTTTCTAAATATCTGAAGGACATCCAGCAGTTTTAGCTAATATAAGTTAAAGAACAAATAATTTAAGCAACATAGTACTATATATAATCTAAAGTATGTAATAAATGTACATAAATTCATACTAATAAAATAAATTATTCAATAAATGTAAGAGAAGAGAAAATATATTTTATAGAATATCCCAGATAACGTATGTGGATATTCTCCTCTAGTAAGAGGGAAATTTAATTTCCTCATAATCTGCCTGAGGAATAAACTGTACTAAAATCAGTCTATTCCAAAGAGTAGAACATGGGAAGGAAACAGAGTAACTTTAAAGTAGAGGGACTTGGCTCTACAAACCTAACCCAATCACCAAAGTTATAATGACTATTGGGCGGCGCTTGTGACTCAAAGGAGTAGGGCGCCAGCCCCATATACCAGAGGAGCAGGTTCAAACCTGGCCCCGGCCAAAAACTGCAAAAAATAATAAAAATTAAAAATAAAAAAATAGAATGACTATTGATGTCATGAAGATATCAGGTAAATTATGATATGATATAACAAAAAAAGACTTTACCTCTAAGGTATTCTTTCCCCAAACCTATAATTCAAGCCTATCATTGATTAAAAAGTAATTCTATATGGCCGAGTACATGGGCTCATGCCTGTGATCCCAAGCACTTTGGGAGGCCAGGGCAAGAGGATAACTTAAGGCCAGGAGTTTAAGAATAGCCTAGTGATCTCAGAGACATTTTATCTATATATCTATTTTTTAAATCCGCTGGGCATGTGGTATGTATTTGCAGTGTCAGCTACTCAGGATGCTGAGGGAGAAGGATCATTTGAGCTCAGGAATTTTAGGTTACAGTGAGTATGATGATACCACAAAATTGCAGCAATAGTAAACATATACATATATCAAGAGACACCTATAAAATATCTTACTTGTACTTTTGAAAAGTGTGAATGTCAACAAAATCCCAAAACCAGAAATGTTGGCGTGGATGTGGAGGAAAGGGCACACTTCTACACTGCTGGTGGGAATGCACACTAATATGTCCTTTCTGGAAGGATGTTTGGAGAATACTTAGAGACCTAAAAATAGACCTGCCATTCGATCCTATAATTCCTTTACTAGATTTATACCCAGAAGACCAAAAGTCAAAATATAACAAAGACATCTGTACCAGAATGTTTATTGCAGCCCAATTCATAATTCTAAGTCATGGAAGAAGCCCAAGTGCCCATCGACCCACAAATGGACTAGCAAATTGTGGTACATATATAGCATGGAATATTATGCAGCCTTAAAGAAAGATGGAGACTTTGCCTCTTTCATGTTTACATGGATGGAGCTGGAACATACTCTTCTTAGCAAAGTATCTCAGGAATAGAAGAAAAAGTATCCAATATACTCAGCCCTACTATGAAGCTAAATTATAGCTTTCACATGAAGGCTATAACCCAACTATAGCACAAGACTATGGGGAAAGGGCCAAGGAAGGGGAAGGGAAGGGGGAGGTTTTGGTG
>CAUYPK010041099.1:0-31259 GCA_963574355.1 Loris lydekkerianus
TAGATGATCATCCCTTCACCTTGAGTCTATACTTATCTTTTAAGGTAAGATGAGATTCTTGTATGCAGCAGATATTTGGTCTGAGTTTTTGTATCCAGTCAGCCAATCTGTGCCTCTTTAGAGGACAGTTTAAACCATTCACATTAATTGAGAATATTGATAAGCCTTTTGAAAGTCCTATGGACATTTTTAATCCTTTAGCGACTGTGGAAGTTGGAATTTGATCAAAAGTTTCTAGGTGAATTTAATCTTGTGGTGGAGGATTACTCTGGTCTTTATGGAGGATAAGTCTGAGAATATCCTGGAGAGCTGGTTTAGTTATGGCAAATTTCTTCAACATGTGAATGTCATGAAAGTATTTAATTTTTCCATCACAAATGAAACTCAGTTTAGCTGGATACAGGATCCTGGGTTGAAAGTTATTTTGTTTTAGGAGGTTAAAAGTCGATGACCATCCTCTTCTAGCTTGAAAGGATTCAGCAGAGAGATCTGCAGTTATTCTAATATTCTTCCCCCTGTAGGTTATGGTTTTCTTATGTCTGGCTGCTTTCAGAATTTTCTCCTTCATATTAACTTTAGTGAAATTGATTATGATGTGTCTGGGGGATGTCTTATTTGGGTTGAGTTGTGTTGGAGTTCTGAAACTGTCTGCTGTCTGAATTTCAGAATCTCTTGGCATGTCTGGAAAGTTCTCTTTCATAATCTCATGAAGAAGAGACTCTGTGCCGTGTGAAGCTACTTTGTCATTTTCGGGGATCCCTGTAAGGCAAATATTGGTTTTCTTAGAATTATCTGTGAGCTCTCTGAGAGAATGATCTGTTTTTGCCCTCCATTTCTCCTCCTCTGTGAAAGTTTGGGAGCATTTATAAACTTTTTCTTCAATGCCAGAAATCCTTTCTTCTACTTGCTCCATTCTGTTACTGAGGGATTCTACTGTATTTCTCAGATCTTTAAGGACTGCAACTTCTTTTCTCAATGTGCCAAAATCTTTGGTCATTTGGTCTTTGAATGAGTTGAATTCTTGATACATCTTTTGGATTGCTGCTTGGAATTCTAATTCGATCTTATTTGCTATCCAGATTCTGAATTTGGTTTCTGACATCTCAGCCATTTGTTTATGCATGGGGTCTTATACTGTGTCTGCCTTGTTGTTCTTTGGGGGAATTGATATACTCTGATTATTCATATTGCCAGAATTTTTCCGTTGATTCTGCCTTATGTTTGTTTTTCACCATTGCCTCTGGCTATCCTCAGAGTTGGGGAGGTGTCTCTCCAAGATTAGACCCCAGCGGGATTACTCTATTATTGCTGGATCTTTGTAAGGAGTGACCCTGTGTAGTTCCTCTGGGACTGCTCAGCCAGGGAGTTCTAGCTGTGGACGCAGCTCCGGAGTGTGGCACACCCAGATCCAGCAACAGGGCGGTTCTGTTAGTGACTGGCTCCAGGTGACTTTGGCACAGAGAGCCCAAGGCTCTAGCAGTCTCTGTCTAGGAGGAGGGCTCTGCACAGAGGGGGCTCTGGAGGGAGCTTGCCGCTACCAGAGTCCCTGGCCAGATGTGCGGGCCTATGTAGAGGCAGGGATGGTATGGGAGGGAGGACATGGGTTGTGCGGCTCCCGGAGTCCTGCCTGGGTTGGACGGAGGCCCGGTGGGCACGGGTCACTGGTTCCCATGGTTTCCACGGAGTCCCCTGGTTGGGGCAGGCACAGGTCGCTGGGTTGCATGGCACCGGCAGAGAAAAACTGGACTCTTGTTGTGGGGAACGTCATGCAGATGAATATCCTCTTCATCTCTAAGGACTCCGTGGTAAACTCTCAGATTTCCACAGTGTGAAAGTATCATTCCTGGTAAGTTTTAAACTCAAAATATTGATATGCATTATGTCCTTAAACATTATGTTCTCTGTTTCTGGGCTCCTGTGAGTATATGAAGTTCCTGATCTGGCTTCTCACAGATTTTGGTTCAAGGAAGTAGCCAGTGTAGGAATAGAAGTTCATACATTTAGACCTCAGTCAGCACTGACTCAGATGTTCGTGATATTTATGACTAAGGTGTGAAGTTCCAAATCCACATTCATTGAGACCAGGTCCCACCTATTTTCCTTAGCTTTGTCAAGGTATTATAAATATGTCATTCCATGTAATTACCCTAGGTATTATAAATATATCATATAGGAGCAGCTTTTCAAATACTTGTCCAAAGTATCAGAACTAAAAGTTATCAATTCAAGCAGCTCATGGGTTACAAACGAAATAGGTTCTGTAGGTTTGTTCTTAAGTTGAATTTGTATGTAAGTTGGCACAGGAACATTTATCTGTTCCCTGTAATAGGCCATTCATAAGTGGGAGTCATATGTCAATCAAATGTTTGTAACTTGGGGACTTAATGGCCCCCATTCATAAGTGCATGCTGTCCATAAGTTAAATGTTTGTAACATGGGGGCTGTCTGTACTGGGCTTGCTTAACTCACTTTTGCTAATACCTCTATTTCCTACTTTTTACCGCCCTCTTTTTTCAAAAACACATCACATTGGTAGGGCAAAACCATCACATCATTCCTCAAACTTCATTCTAAGCTTAGTGCTATGTCAGTTTCCATCAGCCTGTAACTCTTCACTCATCAAGTTCTGGGCACCCAGAACACAGCTCCTTGGGTAACAGGCTCAATCATACATCAACACGTGGACTGAATTCCAATCATCTTACTTACATAGAAGCCACTCCTACTCCCTACTTTATATTTCTTATTTTTTCTAATAGAAACCTATATCATATACACAAGTAAACTTGCATAGATTACCTATTTGTCCATAAGGATGTGAGCACAGTCAGACTAGGTCCAGTCTCATTTATTGTCCTGCCTCCAGTGCACAGAACAGAGCCCAGCACACAGTGTGCATAAGTAATTGTTCAGTGAACTCATAATGGAGTTGAATACTCGTACCAGAAAGCCTTTTGTGTGGAGCAAAATGTTACCAGCATGTTGCCTCTTTTTTTAAGTGTTCTGATTTAGATTATCCCAGGAGTGATTAAATGATGTAAGTGATTTCTAAATTCCTACCAACTCTGTTTCTCACCAAGATGATGCCCCTAAGCCCTCTACCCTAATCAGTCTGGAGCCTGTTGGGGAAACACACTGAAATAATATTCCTTCCATGACATATTTAGAACAATGAAAAATTCTTAGGAATCCCAGTATAGGCTTATCAGAGGAAACACTGTCTATAATCAGTGTTCTTCCTAATGTAGCTAGATATGCTGTCTCCGAAATTTTTTGCTTCAAGGGGCATAAAGAATCCTGTTTCCACTTATGATAGTGTTAAGAAAACAATATTCTCATTCTAACAATAAAAAAACCTAGATAAAATTCAATATCATTATTTAAAACAATATCCTTATTTCTCTTATTTTCTTACTTTTTTTCTAAGTGAAATTTACAAAGAAAATTAGATAAACTGAATTCCAAAGAGATTCTGAAAGACAGCACACACAAGCCCTTCCACTATCAATAGGATATAAAAAGAAAAGGTGGCGGGTGGTGTTTGTGGCTCAAAGGAGTAGAGTGCTGGCCCCATACACCAGAGGTGGTGGGTTCAAACCCACCCCTGGCCAAAAACTGAAAAAAAAAAAAAAAAAAAAAGGTGGCATCTATAAGAACAGGTAAGAAGAAAACCAAAACAGTAACAATTCTTAAAGACTGAATGTAGGCTAGCTTAGTACTTTAGAATCACTGAGAGCTTCAGACAAAGTGGAGTTCTAATTTACTTGCCATTACTTTTCTATAGACTTTCACTGGATGCTAATAAAAAAGACCAGGACCAAGGAAAAAAGACCTCCTATTGGTTGTCCTGGTGTGCAGGACCTGGCAATGGCTGCAGGGGCAGCCATGATAACTGGAGAAACGCATTCATGACTAAGGCATGTCTGAGCGCATGGTGGCTAGTTCCTGACTCTGCACTGGTGCAGGCCAGAAGACATCTGGGAAAAGATGTCTTCCACTTCCTGGTCTTTGGTGATAGTAGAATGTGGCTGTAGAAAATGTGGAAACACTGCTCTGACCCACTGTCCACTGATACTAGGAAAAGGCCATACACTGCTGGAAAAGGGCAGGACATTTGTTCACATTAAAATCCCCAAATGATACAGGACAGAGTTTGGTTTACAGGAGAAAGTGTGAAAGCAGGAAACCAAATGCACACTAGACTTTGCACTAAGAAGGAAAGGCTATCTGGGGCAGATAGAGGCCCTGGCACACTGTGCCTGGCCTACCCGTGAAGTTCATAGTGACTGCTTAAGGTTGACTCTTGATCAAGAGAATCAAGAACTCTGTTTTCTGCTCATGCAAAGACTTGTTCTGAACATCAGGCAACAGCAATCTACTGCAGTGAAAAGGAGAGAGCAAAGAGAGAGATCTGCTTTAGTGGCACAGGTATGTGCAAGGTCAACTTATATCAGAAGGCAGAGGAGGAAACTGAAAAATATCCTCCCGTAGTCCTGCTCTCTCTCAAAGCATAAGATATCAGTAATTTACCATGGGAGGCATTTGAAATCTGTGGTACTCAAAATAATAATAGCAAAAAGAAAACTCAATCCTGGCCTAAAATATTGATTAGATTGACTCAATCCCCCACATTAAAAGTTTAAAAGTTAAGTAATAATTTGGGACATATTTATAATTTCCTCATTTTTTTCTGTTTTACCACTCACAATTTCTGTCACTCATTCAAATGCCATAAGATGTACACAAAAGCGAGAAGAAAAAAATCCATTCTCAATAGATAAAACAGTCAACAGAACCACACCCAGAGAGGGGCCAGATGCTGGAACTATCTAACGTGGTCTTCAAAGTAATTATAATTAATTTGACAAAGAATCTTGTAGAAAAGGTAAAAAACATTGATAAATAGATGAGTTTTAGCATAGAGAAAAATTATTTAGCAGAAAGAATCAAATGTAACATTGAGAAAGGTAAAACATGATAATAGATTTGAGGAATGTTTTTGAGGGGCTTATTCACAACACAGGAAAAGAAGCAACTGGCTTGAAGAAACGCAAATACAATTTTTCCAAACAGGAAAGAGAAAGAAACAATAGAATAGAACAAAAAGTACGAAGCATGTGGAACTGTGGTACAATATAAAACTAACATACAAGTAAATAGAGTCTGAAATAGACTATTTTCTGAGCTGTAAAAGAAATCTTCATAAAAAAAATAAGGATTACAATTATGCAACTTAATATTCTCTGAGCACACATATATTAAGCTGGAAAGATAAAAGGAAAGATATTTAGAAAATTCTCAAATACATTCTTATAAGTAGCAAATAGTTCAAAAAGTAAATTACTAGGAGAAAAAAATATTTTGTAACATTTAGAAAATCCTCAAATACACACTTATAATTAACAAAGGAAACACAACATGTTTAAACTTGCAGAGGGTAGCTAAGCACTTGCAGGGATATTTATAGCATTAAATACATATTTAGAAATGAAAATAGATCTCAAATCAGTGCCCTAATTTTCATCTTAAAAAATTAGAGAGAAAAATGAGGATATTAAACTGGAGAAGCATAAGAAAGAAAATTGGAAAGACTAGAATAGAAAGAAATGAAACAAAATAGAAAACAATGGAGAGGATTAGTATAACTAAAGGTGTTTTTAAGAAGATCAATAAAAACGTAGGGTGATCAGAAAATGAAGAAAGCATCAATTAACAATATTATAAAGAGAGAACATCACAACCCATTCTGTAGACAGTAGGAATAAAATAAGAGAATATTACGTAATGTATGAAAATAATTTTGACAAATTATATGAGTAAATTCCTTGAGGTTCATTTATTACCAAAGCTCACACAAGAAGAAACACATTACCCAAAGGCTGTATGTTTATTAATTTATTAATGGAATTTATTGTTAATTATCTTCATCCAGGGAAAATTCAGGTACTTCAGACGGCTTCATCAGAAAATTCTACAGATATTTAAGAAATACCAATTCTACACAAGCTCAAGTAAAATTGATGCAGCACATCCCAACACATTGTTCAAGGCCATTGTTACCCTGACAGCTTACACAAAAGAAAGTGGAAGAGTGTCGTTCTCAGGGACATTGATGTAAGCACTTTTAACAAAATATTAGCAAACTGAGTTCAGTAATAAATTAAAATAATAATATATAATGGCCAAGTGATGTTTATCTTAGAAATACAAAGTGAATTCAACATTCTAAAATCAATCAAGGTAATTCACCACATCAACAGACTAAAAGCAAAAGAAGTCTATATCTCAATACATCCAGAGAAAATATTTTACAAAATTCTTTTTTTTTTTTCTAATATAGACGGTCTTGCTCTGTCACCCAGGCTGCAGTGCAGTGGCATGATCACAGTTCACTCTATCCTGCAACGACTGGGCACAAGCATTCCTGTCGCCTTAGCCCCTAAGAAGCTACGTTTACTGATGCAAGTCACCACCCTGTACTCAGCTACCGTTGACAAAATTCAATGTCAACTCATGATTAAAACTATTTGCAAACTAGTAATGAAGAGAATTTGCTTAGCCTGGTAAAAGAAATACGGTAGGAACCCATCGCCTTTCATTTTCAAAATTCAGCATTGCTGGAGAAAAGTCCTTGCTAGTGGTGCAAGAAAGTGAAGAAAATGTATATAAATGGGAAAGAAAGAAGTAGCCATGTAAAATGCCAAGAGGCCTATATGAACGTATCATAGCTATTAAGTAATTTTAGCAAAGCTGCAGAATTCAAGTGCATAATACCAAAATAAATGGAATTTCCATATTTAAGTCATAGTGTTTACTTTGTTTCTTTTCTTACTGTTTCCTCTTTTTATTCATTTATTTAAGATTCTATCTTGAATAATTCCTTTCTACTTTTCTTTAGATTAGTTCTTCTTTTGCAAGTTTCTAATTTTTCTTAAAGTTTGGTTTATGTGGATGCTGTAGGTTTTTGTATTAAGCTTCCTCCTCTCTTAAATTTTTTTTTTTTTTTTGCAGTTTTTGGACAGGGCTGGGTTTGAACCCCGCCACCTCCAGTATATGGGGCCAGCGCCCTACTCCTTTGAGCCACAGGCACCGCCCTCCTCTCTTAAATTTTTTAATAAACCTGTAATTTCAGCTTTGACTATTAGCTTTTGAAAAGCGTTTTTTCCAATTTTCTGGAGCTATTGTTTGTTCATTTATTTTGCCTTATAGATTTCTGTATATACAGTTTATTATATTTCTTTTTAAAATGTTTGCTGATGATTAGATTGAACCATACAAAATTACTAATATTTTATTATTTTTGTTCTGTAAGAATGGCTACTTCTTATGTGGCCACTTTGGGGACTGTTTTATGGACACAGTAGGAAATATTTTAAGTATAGGTACATACACATATATGCCTAATACAAAATTATATAGATAAAATTGGGCTTGCTTACTGAATCACCAAATCCTTGTTTTGTTTTCTCTTATCTACTGCTTTTCAAGTTCTGAACAAGATGCATTAAAATCTAACACCATAATTTTATTTGCAATTTTTTAGTTCTGCATGTATTTCTGGAAGAATTTGCTTTATTTATTAAACCACCATGATATTTGGTATATAGAATATTAATATCTGGTGCAGCAGCTGTGGCTCAGTGGGGAGGCCACAAGCCCCATATACCTAGAGTGGTGTTTTCAAACCTGGCCCCAGCCAAATTGCAACACAAAAATAGCCGGGCGTCGTGGCAGGCGCCTGTAGTCCCAGCTACTTGGGAGGCTGAGGCAAGAGAATCGCCTAAGACCAGGATCTGGAGGTTGCGGTGAGCTGTGTGATGCTGCGGCATTCTACTGAGGGCGATAAAGTGAGACTCTGTCTCTACAAATAAATAAATAAATAAATAAAACTAAAATATCAATATCTGTTTTAAAATTTTGTGAGGGTCTTAATAATTAGGTGGATTAAATGGACCACCGCGTGTATGTCAGTCATATTCTTTCTCAGCCACCTGCTACTTGGTAAATGGACCTGTGTGCAAAGTGACCAGGAGACAGTGATAGGGGCTGTGCATGGGCTTAACAACAGCACATCCACCTCACCAAATGGGATCCAGCTGCTGCTACCAAGTGCCCAGCTCCCAAATGACAAAAGCCAGTGCTTACTCTACAATAATCATTATACATGAAGGGGGACCGGCCACCCCTGGTCCTCCTATGGTAACAGTAGATTGTGTCCACTTCCCTTCTGCATAGAAGCAGCAGTAATATGTCCTCTCAGTATAGACACATATTCCAGATATGGATTTGCTTTTCCTGGCTATCTCATTTTTCTGCCAGCACCACAATTCATGGACTTTCAAAATGCCCCATTTACTGTTTGCACATTCCACATGATATTGTTTCCATTTATGTGACTCATTTTACCACAAGGAAAGCATAACAATTGTGCTTATGCTCCTGGATTTCGGTGGTCTTACCCTTTATCTCACTTCTCATAAATTGTTGGCTCAGTAGAATAATTAATTGATCTACAGAAGACTCGGGTATACTGCCAGCTGGGAATGACACCATGCAGATTCGGTGTGCTCGCTCAGAGAGTAGAACATATTCTTAGATACAACAGCCAGTGTCAAGTGCTGCTTCTCAGTAGCCTGAAAAAAACACATCTAGGACTTGAGAGCATGTATTACACATGCGTATTATCATTCCTAATAATCTACCTGGAGAGGTTTTGCCTCCTGTTTTTGTAATATTGGTCTCTATTTGTTTAAAGGGTTTTGTTTCGAAAGAAGAAATACTTTCATAACAGACACACAAAAAAAGTCCCTGCACATTGGAAACAAATAAAAATATGAGACAGCATAATAATGCCTCATTGATACAATTTCTTAGGTAATGGAGCAATTTCACATAAGTAAAATTTCAGCCTGCTAAATTTATTTATTCCCTTAAAAGTTACTAGATGGAAAAAATCCAAATATGGCCCCTCTATCTGTCTTTGTAAGGCCCACAGCACGACAGACAGGGCTAGCAGTCTGAGCCCTGGAGACCAAGCCAGGATGTACCCCTCTGTCCCTATTTCCCCTTCATTCCCAAGGCTTGTCTCCCCAGCCAGGCCTGCTTTGCCTTTGCTGGTGACTTCCCATGTAGATGTCACGCAGCGAGTTCAGGGATCTGTCGCTCAGCTAGTCAACCTGCCTCCAGCCAATTGCCAAGTTGAGATGACTACACTCTCTACAGAGAGAGAAAATAGTATTTTATAAATTGCTAATTTAAATATGTAATTTGATACATTATAATTCATATATGTAAATACATTAGTCAACAGGTACAGTTAAAAAGTAAAGTTAAATGTTAATAGCTTTTCAATTTTTAATTTAGCTTAAAATTTGTATTTAACCCTATATTGAATTAAAATAGTTATGCTTATTCTTTTCATGGATAAAGCTCAAATGTATCTACAGTGTATCAATAGATACACAGTGCATTAAAATCGGATGGATAGGTGATTAGAAAAAAGACTCCCTAGCAGGGCAGTAATAAAAAAACTGGTTTAAAACAGGCTTGAGGCAAGTACTCACCAGCAAGCTCACCAGTAATCAGCCCATTGGGTTATCAAGTGTCCTGTTCTATTAGGGCCTGGGACAATTTTTCTCAAATTGAAAACTCACTGAATAAGCCCCTGGGTTTTTTGAACAATGGCGATTTGTGCACCTAAGTTAGAAAAGAAAGACATTACCAGGAAAGAGAAAGAGGTAAGCTCTGAACTTTGACTTAAAAAGATTTTGAATTTTCATCTCAAAATGCTAGAGCTAGATAGATGTCATAAAGTTCCGTAAATTTTAATTCTCCAATATTGCACAGATCCTCCTGTAGGATTCAGTGTTCTTCCAACTCCACTCATCTTCTAGGCAGATTCAGATGACACATAAATATTTCTTCCATTCAAAATTGCGCAACTCAAAATCAATGTAAAAATAATTAACACCTCCTCTCATCTAAGTCTCCCCCTCCAGCACAAGACCAGGTTTATGAATCTCATTGCTAATTGTGTTCATAGGTAATTCAAAGTTGGTTTTTAGTGGTTTAGGAGGTCAGGTTGTCAGACAGTGGAAACAAAGCAGAATATTGGTTGTCCTTCTAATAGGACTACAGAGAGGTGGGTAGAGTTCGCAAACCATATGTGTGCTCCGGGGAGACCAGAAGGCTCCTCAGTACATTCAGAGTCTCATTACATGAGCTCAAGTGACACTGACTCATGCGGACATGTTTTTTAAGACAGCTATTTTTTCTACAAGTCATCTGTTTATTAAAAATTTGCTTCCAAATTTCTTATGGCGCTCTGAATGGCTGAAACAGAGATCTGGCTCCTAGGTAACTGGGTACGTCACGGCAAATGAATTTATAAACTGTTTTAAACTGGACTAGAAAGTTTATAGCACTTTATAGGACAGGCAGCGATCAGCAAGGACTTCTTATGGGAGGTCAAAACTTAGCTCTGTCTTGAATAAGACGCATGATTTGGATGAGAAAAGCTCAGCTTCCTGGAAGAAATTTGCAGCAAGAACAAAGGCAAAAGGGGGCAAACCAGAAAATAACCTTTAGTGGACCTGATGAGCCTGGGCTGACTGTGGGGGAGGGTTTGCTTTAGTAAATAATGATACAAAAAGGCATGTCACACGGGCACAGAACACCACAGGCCTTGGATTCCTGTTAATTTTTTTGCTGTTCATCTTCTACTTAATTCACCAAGTTCATCACAACAGAAGGTAGTATTAACTGTTTTTTTCTTTGTTTTTCACTATCAACTCTTGATATTTTCTTTCTCTTTTTTCTTTTTCTTTTTTTTTTTTTGTTGAGACAGAGTTTTACTTAGTTGTCCCCCAGGTAGAGTTGGGTCAGGGAGACTGCCCTGCCTGGCATCATAGCTCAAAGCAACCTCAAACTCTTGGGCTCAAGCAATTCTCTTGCTTCAACCTCCCAAGTAGCTGGGACTACAGGCACCCATCACAACGCACGACTAGATAGATAGATAGATGATAGATAGATAGATAGAGATGGTGGTCTCGCTGTAGCTCAGGCTGGTCTCCAACTTGTGAGCTTAGGTGATCCACCCACCTCGGCCTCTCAAAGCGCTAGGATTATAGGCGTGAGCCACGGCAACCCACCGATGCTCTCTTTTTCTTTATCATACTTAACGTTGTGCCCTCTGATGGTATAAAATTTGCACTGGTTACTCTTTCTTATTTTGTCTGCCATCCTGTGTTCATTCTTCCAAGATCCCACTTTAAATCTCCACCTTTAACCAGACAGTAAAAACCATGAAAACATCAATTGTTAAAAAACTTTAAAGCAGCAATAATTGGTTAGTGTAAAGAACATTCTCTCCAGAGGAAACTACATTTACACGGGCCCTGGAGTAATAGTGAGCACAGATTCTAGTCAGGAACCAAAAGTCTGGTGGGGCTGCACTGCAGGGAGCAAGCCGGGGAAATGTAAAAGGAAGAGACAGAAGCTTGAGCCAGACATACAGGGTCTTGCTGGTGCAAATAAGGTTTCATGACAAAAGCTGTGAAAAGTCACTAACAAGACTATATAAGTAGGAGTTTGGGGGAAGACATGAGGGTGGTAAGATATTTTGGAGGGAAAAATTTCTCTGGGCACAAAGTAGAAATGAATTGGAGGAAGCTTGGGCGAATGTGGGAGAGCTGGTTCAGAGAGGACTACTGTGGTCCAAAGAAGAAAGAGGCAACTTGAACGAAGATGCAGTGAAGAGATGGGCAGAGACCAACAGAGGAAAGACCAGCCAGATGGAGCGACACTCAGAGGAGGGTAAAGGTTTGACAAGCTTGATTCTTCAGAGGATATTTCTTTTTTAAAAAGCACTTCGTAAAAACATCTGAATTTTCTATTGGCTAATTAGGGTGCTGTACATCAGGGTGTCTGGATCGCCCACACAGGCAGTCCAAGTTTCTATAGCTAGGGAAATAATCTTTCTTCCTTTAGTCATGTCTTCCAAATGTAGGGCTCATTTTGAAAAAAAAAAAAAAATATATATATATATTTATATTTATATAAATATGTATATTTATATATATAATGTTGAGTAGAAACAAACTAATATTTGTGACATTTATTATGACTTTTATAGAGTCTACTGACTCAATAAACATCCCTGAACTCACAACCCAATATCAGAAAAGAAACTTATGTTCCTTGGTGCACGTATGCGCTCCTTCCTGATCCACTCCTTTCCTTTTTATCTCATTCTCTCTGAGAAAAATAACTGCATTACACTTGTGTTTGTATCACACTGCTTTTTGTAAAATCATTTCATTGTTTATCGATAGTAGTAGAATGCCTGTTTTACATGTTTGCTTAATTCTTTTATAATATAGTGTTTATGAAATTCATATTTAATTTTCATTTACTTGATCTATCAGTTTCTGAGACAGTTGTAATGTCTGCTGTGGTTTGTGGATTTAACCATTCCTTCTTGATTTCCACTAAATTTGTCTTATGCTTTTTCAAACTATGTTGTTAGATACATCGAAATGTAGTTATATCTCCCAGGGAAATTAAAGTTTTTATTATTATGAGTAATTATCTTTGATCAGTGGCAATTCTTATTTTTTGTTTTAAAGTCTATTTGCTCTCAGGTTAATATACATCAGCTGTGTTTCTTTTAGTTAGCATTTTCTTTTTTTTTTTCAGAATAGGATATTTCATATTTAATGTAACCTAATGTAAAATTATAGCTGATGATGAACAATTTAAGATTAAAACACAGACATTATAACCCTCTAACCCTAATTATTTCAATTTAGTATTAGTTAAGTCTTCAACCTAAATCTCCTAAGAACAAACCCATTCACTTATAAAACCATATACAGATATTACATTTAGAAAATTCAACTTTTTTTTTTTTTTTTTTTTTAGACAGAGTCTCACTCGGCTGCCCCGGGGTTGAGTGGCATGGCATCATTATATCTCAAGCAACTTCAAACACTTGGGCTCCAGAGATCCTCATGCTTCAAGCTTCCCATGTAGCCGGGACTATAGGTTAGTTAGCATTTTCATTTTTATGTTCTTTTATTTTCAAACTTTTGATCTTGTGTTGTATTCTTGCCACAATGGAGAAGAAAAAAAAAGACATTGACTTTGATGAGTTTCTCTTGTTGGGAAATTTCTCAGTTTTATTTTGTTTGAAAATATCTATGCATAGCTTTTATTCCTGAAAAATATTTTCTCCAGGTATATACCTGGGTTGTAGGTTACTAAGTTCATTTAGTCCTTGCTTTCCGTCTCTAGAATATCGTTGAGAAGTAGATGACAACTCTAAATATCTTTTCTTTTCAGGGAAAAAAAAAAAAAAAAAGAGATGACCTAATTTTTCCTGCTGATTTTTAGATATTTTGTCTTTGGTTATTTTTCAATTTCAGAGTAATATTTGGTTTAATTTTCTTTTTTCTTTCTTTCTTTTTTTTTTTTGGTGTTTTTGTGTCCTTTTTTTCATTAAGCCTACTTCTGGGCTTTATAACTTTATATTTCAGTTTTTATTTCTGACTTTTACAATTCTTATAAAATGTTCCCACTCCGTTTTACCTCTCCTCATTTCCAGTTTAGAGTAGCTCTACACGTGTATTTTAAATTTTCATCTTATCCTTTATATTTTTAACCTTTTCCCATCATTTTTTCCCTTTGAACTACATTTAGAAAAGCCTTAGGATTTCAGATGATTAATTCTCTCTTTAGTTCAGTAAAATGTATCTATTGGTTTTTTGATCCTAATATTACACCTTCCGTAGCTAAAAGCTTTCTTTCATTTTTTAAAAATGTTACCTTTCATCTGCTTGTTATGAGTCATCATATACCAACATGACGAGGTTAATTTGTTTTATTTTTATTTATTTTTTATACTTTTTATTTCAAAATATTAAGGGGGTACAAATGTTTCTGTTACGTGGCTGAAGTCAGGTGTTCCCATGACCTGAACTGTGCTCATTGTACCTATTAGGTGGGTAATTTTTCCCTTCCCCTTGCCCCCTTTTCTCTGCTGGATTTCCAAAGACTTTTACTTCTCCCTGTGCTTTATTCAAATATATTTAGAGATAGTAATAGTCTGTTTTTCCTTAAAAATATTTTCAATTATTTCTTATATTAATTTAAATATACATATTTTTCATATTCTGGTCTTACAATACCAAATTGTCAAAATTTTGCAGGTTTTATGCTGCTGGAAGTTCTGACTGGCTTGCTCATGTTTTCTTTTCCCTTTGGTATTTTTATCATGAGTTCTTCCTTTTCAGATCTTTATCTTAGAGAACACATTTTGGCTTTATTTTAAGTGACTCATTCCAGAGAGAATTAGCATTAACATCTGCCAGTTACCCAGATGTACTACCAACACCAAGAATGGTTTTAAGCTAAATTCTTTATTTTTGTAAAATAAATTTTAGTGTACGTAGTATATTTGAGGTGCACAACATGACATTATGGGATCCTTAACAGAGAGCAAAATGGCTATTATTGCAAAGCAGTTAATTTATCTGTCATCTGACAGTGACTTTTTCTGTGACAAGAGCAACTAAAATCTATTTATTGTACAAAAATCCTTGAGTTTTATTAACTTTAATCCTTGCATTTTACATTAGATCTCTCCACTTGTTTACCCTACATAGCTACTGTTTTGTGACCTTTGACCTACATCTGTGGTAACCAACATTTCATTCTCTATGTATTTGAGCACTTTGAAAAATTATTAGTCCCCTGGGAGGCTGAGGCACATGGATCGCCTGAGCTCATGAGTTCAAGACCAGCCTCAGCTAGAATGAGACCCCGTCTCTAAAAAAAAATAGCTGGGCATTGTGGTAGGTGCCTGTAGTCCCAGATAACGTGGGAGGCTGAGGCAAGAGGACCCCAAGAGTTTGAGTCGCTGTGAGCTGTGATACCATGACAATCTACTGGGGGGCAAATAAGTGAGACTCTGTCTTAAAAAAAATAAAATTATTAGTCCACAGATATGTGAGATTATGCTCTATTTTTCCTTCTGTTTCCGGCTTATTCCACTGAGCATAATGTCTACAGGTCCATTTATGTTGCGCCAACTGCAGGATCTCTTTTTTAAAGGGTGAATAATTTTCCATTGCATATAGGGTGGCCATAAAAATCTTGTGCAATTTTAAATTGTATACACTATGTGTGTATATACATATATATGTATATATATATATACACATACACACATATTTATATACACCCTACATGTTATCTAGCCATTCAACCATGAATGGGCATTTTGGTAGTTTCTGTATCTTGGATATTGTGAATACTGCTACAATGAACATAGAAGTACAGATATCTTTATGAGGTGGTTGTGTCATCTCCTTTGGTTATTGCTGAATCATGTGATAGTTCTATGTATAATTTCCTGGGAACCTGCATACTTCCTTCTATAAGGATCTTTTCACACCCTAACCAGCATTTTTTTTATCTATTATCTTTTTGATAATAACCACTCTTGTAAGTGTGAGGTGATATCTCATAATGATTTTTATTTGTATTTACCCTAGGATTAGTGATGTTAACACTTTTTCATGTATCTGTTGGATACTTGTCTTCTTTGGAGAAATCTTTCTTTCAGGTCCCTTATCCATTTTTTAATTGGGCTATTTGTTTTTCTGCTCTTGAGTTGTAAGAGTTCTTTACACTTTTTTTTTATAATAACCATTTATCATGTATTTGGTTTGCAAATTTTTTTCTCAGTCCATAGGTTGTCTTTTTATTTTGTTCATTGTTTCCTTGTTCTCCCAGAAACTTTATAATGTGATATAGCCATCTGTTTATTCATTTTTGCTTGGTTTTGTAGCCTGATCATTGGATATGATATCCAAGAATCCTTGCCAAGAGCAATAACAAAGAGGTTTTCCCCTACCTCCTGCTCTAGGAGTTTTATGGTTTCAGGTATTACATTTAGGTCTCTTATTTATTTTGAGTTGACTTACTTTTGCATGTGAAAATCCAGTTTTCACAACATTATTAACTGAAGAGATTTTCTATTTCCCATTGTGTTCTTAGTACCCTAGTTAAAAATTAGTTGGCCATAGATGTTTAAATTGACATTTGTGTTCTCTATTCTGTTCCACTGCTATATATGGCTATTTTTATGCCAGTATCATAATGTTTTCATTACTTTAGTTTTGTATTATAATTTTAAGTCAGGACATGTGATGCTTCCACCTTTGTTTTTCTTTCTTAGTATTGCTTTCACTATTTGGGAATTTCTTTTCTTTCTTTTTTTTTGCATCTTCATGAAAATTTTAGGACTGTTTTTTCTATTTCACTAAAGAATACCTTTGGAATTTTGATGGCTATTTCCTTAAATATGCATATTGCTTTGGGCTATCTAGATATTTTAACTTTATTAAGTTTTCCATCTATGAATATAGGGTGTCTTTCCATGTTTTGTATCTTTTTCAATTTCTTTGTCAATGTTTTTTAGTTTTCAGTGTACAAGTTTTTCATTTCCCTGGTTAAATTTATTCTGAGGTAATTTTTCTGATACTATTGTAAGTGATATTGTTTTTTTCATTTCTTTCCCAGCAAGGTCATGATTTGTGTGTAGAAATACAACTGATTTTTTTTGTGTGTGAAATCTTTGAGGTTTTCTACATAAAGGATTATATCATCTGCAAATAGAGATAATTGTTCTTCCTTTCTGAGCTGAATGTCTTCTGTTACTTTTTCTTGACTTATTGTTCTTGCTAGTACTTCCAGTGCTGTGAGAGGGAGCATCCTTGCCTTGTTCTGAGTCTCGGTGGAAAAAATTTGTCTTGTTCCCTGTTGAGTATGTTTGCTAAGGATTTTTAAATAAATAACCTTTTCTATGTTAAGGAACCTTCTTTCTATGCCTTCTTGTTTAGATATCAAGGTGATTCTGGCCTCATTAAATATGCTTGGAAGTCCCTCTGCCTTACTTTTCTGAAGGGTTGAAGAAGTATTGGTAAAAGGTCTTTAGTTCATGAATTATTTTCCTTTTTGAAAATTACCTGTTTATATTCTCTTACATTTTATAGCACTTCATTAAGATCATTATTTTGAATACTTTTTCAGGAAATTCATAAACTTTCATTTCTTTAAGACCATAATTACTGGAGAAATATTATCTTCCTTTGGTGGTACCATATTTTCTTCTTTTTCATGTTTCTTGTGAACCTGCATTGATATCTGTTCATCTGGTGTAACAGATGTCTCTTACAATTTTATACCATGGCTTTTGTAGAGAGAGACTTTCACCTGTAGATGAGCCATAGGTGTCAACTGGGTAGGCTCTGAGTACATGCACGTAGCTTCTTTAGATATAATTAATATTAGCAATTACTGTGGATGACTCAGTGGCCCAGGCTGCAAAGTTTTATGGTAGAAGTCATGGTAAGGTAGATTACATTAGATGAGACAGCACAGCTGGTTGACTCAAGTATAGGCTCACTGAGGTGGTGCACTGGGCTAGTTGGTATACTCAGGAGGTACAGCCACTCTCTCAGTTCAAGCCTGGCTTCCCTCATGAATTTATTTTTAATTTATGTATGACGTATGAATTCCCACAAGCTTAAGTAATTAACAGTTCAAAGTAAAAAATCAATTGAGAGTTTTTCATTGTATTCAATACCAAGATTTGAGACAGGTCACCTTTTTATTATAGTTTATAACAAGTGCTATTTCTGGTTCACTATTACTAAGGAGCCCTTTATGACCCCAGATTTTGTTATGGTCCCCTCAGTAATATTTGCCCCATTGTCAAACCCCTACATTTTATGTTCTCATCTCATGCCCCATAACACCATAGACACCAAATCTTAACTTTAGTCCCTTTTTTTGGCCTCATTTACTGATACATCTCTCAATAAATGCAAGTTCCCTTTCTTTTCTCTCTTATAGTATGTTTTAAGTTATACTGCCTTTTTTTCTAGAATTTCCCTTTTAAAATCAGGGTTCAGTGAGTGATTATTTCTTTGTAACTGTATGCTCAGTATTTCAGTATCCAATTTTACCTGAAATGAGTGAGTTTAATAAAACAGGTTCTATTGTTAGTAAATCTGAAAATCTTGGTAAAGAATGTTTAGCAATTCCAACTCATGCTTTTCAGAGAATATGCTCAGCATTGCATATTTAGGATTGGAAGCTCTTCAAACCACTGTCATTTTCCTTTACTTCACCAATATTCAGAAAAAATTTTTTTTTCCAAACATATATCATAGTTACATTGATACTTTGTATCAATACATAAAATTATGATATATAAGACCATATAAATATACATGTATTTTCAAAAACAATCTACTATTGAAAAAGTGCAATCAAAAAAATACTGAAAGTTAGAAACAATGTTATTAGCAAAAGCCACTGAGGTTATTGAGTAAAAAAGCAAGATGGTAATAGAATCTTGAAAATAAAAGAAAATAAATCATCATCAAGAAGTATGTTTTAAAAGGTAACATCTTTTAGTGCTAGGGCCTTCCAAGATTATGTTCACGTAAGATGACAAGTCTTTAGACCAGACTGTCCAACATTCTAGTCACTTTTTGTGATGTAAATGTATGTTGAAGGCTTCCTAGCAGAGCAATGTGATTGAATCTAAGTTTTTGGAGCTCACTATCCTGTCACCATTGTCACCTACATGTTGAAACTGACAAGTGAATCAGACTTACATAAAATGCTGTCAATTATTACCAAAGCAGACTTGCAGTAATGGTCACATGGCCAAAAGTCAATGGGGGGAACCTTGTTTTCCCCATTGTAAATTACACATTATCTGACCCTTGGTTTACATGAGACATTAAGAGATACCAAAGATTTCATTTCCAATAAAATGCATTATATAGAGAGTTTGATACGTAGTACATATCCATCCTTCAATCACTACCATCTCAATAATACACTAAACTTTTTATAATTAAAAATTACTTTCATATTTCACACACAGCATCAGAATTTTGTTCTTTTGTACAAATTAGAAAACTGAGTAACAGGAACAATGTGTAAATAACTCAAAGTCTCACAGTGAAGTGGTGCAACAAGGGAACATTATTTTTGCTTGGATATATTGAGACTTGAAAATTCTGGAAGCCCAGAACAAGAACATTAGAAGAAAGGCTTACGACAGACCTGGAAATGAAGGAGCCAGGAACTAAGCTCTAGGAGGACCCAGCTGTCACATAAACACGTTTTGGAATTACTTATTTTTAGAACATCTAATTAGGTGAGTAGTAAAGAATCTGGTTAATACACAATAGTTGAAGAGTCAGGCCTATAGAAACTACAGTTCTGAGCTAGCTCTTTATATGGCGGAGATCCAGACGAGGAGGTAGAGAGAGAGGAAAACAAATTCTAGAATGAGACTGAAAAGCATAAGGAAAATATGTGAGCCCCAGATAAATGAATTACAAGGGTATGTTTTTGAACCTGGACCATAAGGATTCTGTATTAATTGGGAAGATGATCAAAAGAGGAACCAGAGCAGCACAGACAATCAGGAAATGTTGCAACCTGGGACTACACATATGTGCGGACTATACCTTGGTGCATTAGACTCTCATTTTAATTGATTGAAGGAGTATTTGGTTGGGAGGAAGAAGCAGCCATGGTAACAGATTATCTGTTCTCAGTTGGGGGGAGTAGTTTAATTCCAGTTTAATTTGGTATCTCTTATCTTTCCTCTTACATGAGATCAGGATTTGAAAAATGGATGTTCGTAGATTCTTTCTGTTCCCTGATTCAGCTACAGTTAATCTGATGGTCCGTAACTCAAAAAATATTCTGGATTTTATAATGCATGTTGTGAATATCACAAGACTGAAATTTAACAAATGTTTTGCATGTTTTGGCACAGTTGAAGTTATTTTTCTGATAAATACAGTTCCTGAACTACATTGGTGATATTTTTCAGCCATGAAGTCTGCTATTTTGTATCTTGATGTTTTCACTCATTGAAGAGAGAATAAGCTGGGTCTAATACAAGAGGACTCAACCTTAAAAGTCAGAAACTGAGGACCTAGAGAAGAAATTAAAATGCAACCACTGAAAAGGTTCAGCAAATATGAGTTTGGACATAGTTATTTCTTAAATGTTGTGTAGGTAATGTTCAATATTAATGCATATGAACATAACCACAGGACTATTGTTGAAGTGGTATAATCCTTGCAGACATGGTTAAAGCACATCATTCTCTTAGAAGTCACAGTAGAAAGTTGTGTGAGGGCTTGCTAGCCTCTAGTCCTTACAATCCTCTGGGCAGGTAAAATGGTCATAAATATATAAAGTGCGAGACTTTTCAAATTGAAACACAGTGCTATTCATCATTAGGCTGCACAAAGGGGCATCCCTGGCACATTCAAAATATAGTCACTCAAGGCCTTTAAGCTCTTCACCAGAACAAGATTCAGCTGGTGGATTTAGGAGACGTAGGAACAATAACAATACTCAGCCTACGGTAAGTAATGAGTATGATCATTTCTGAGTACTTTGCCTAAAGTCTCTCATATAATCTTCATAGCAATGTTAAGAGCTAGATACAATCACTATATCAATTTTTACAAATGGAGATAGTGTAGCACATAAAAATAAGAGAAATTAACCAAGGTCACAGGGCCAGGAAGTGTGAGACCCAGGATTAGAACCCCTGCTTCTAATTACCAGGGGTTAGAGAAAGATGGGGCGAGGCAAAGGGCAGTGGAGAAAGCAGACGTCATCCTACTTTTTTTCCCTTTCTTTGTTACCTTTCTCAGTGATTTTTTTAGAGAATAATAAAAAAAAAAAAAGGAATAATAGTACCTAGTAAATCCTTGACTTTAAGAGAGGAATTTGGGGAATACAAGTATATTTATATACTGAAGTTAAGGGTCCCAAAAGAGGTAAAGTTATAAAATAATTCAAGAGAGAAAAGGAGCAAGATCCCCTTCCCTCTGATCTTCTCCAGAACTTGGACCAAGTACTCAGGTGAAAGAATTCTTCAGCACACAGAAGATTTTGCACATGCCCTGCAGCTGGGAATTCCCTCTAGACAAACACTAACAGTAAATCCCTGGAGTTTGTGATTACATTTGCATTATAATTGTGTATAAGGTATGTTTGTTAAGTGGATTTTAATTTTATAAGTCATCAATAAGCATTGATATGATATCTTTCTTTCACACTTGACTGTTCTCAGTTTAAAGAAAATTCTCTTTCAGAATAGAGCCACATAAAATAACGTCATTAAGTATTTGTCAGTCTATAAAATGCAGTAGGACATATTGAAAATATATGTATGATATATACCAATGCACAAAACTAAAATTTTAAAAATATATTGTAGGTACTTCAATATATAATTAATATGTAGTTCATAATAACAGACAAATCTATTCATTCATTTGTACGTTCTTTCACTGAATATTTATTGAATGACAGCTGGGTTTTGTCATATAGGGACATAACAGTGAGTCAAATAGGCTAAGTGCCTGCTCTTTTGTAGCTAATATTCTAGTAAGCAATTAACAAAGATAATAAAAGTGGTAAACTTGTAAGTATGTCTGTACCATCCAGTGTTTATTCAGTCATGCTCAGTCAAGGAGGCAAGGACTTCTCTCAACTGAATGGCCCACACATTTGTAACACAGGCCCAGATTCCTCTTTTGCATTGCATTTTACTAGCACTTAGAATGTCCTTTGGCTCTCTTCTCTGCCTCTCAGACATTCTGCATATTCTAATAACTGAAGAACTATTAGCACCTCATGTAATTGGACTTAATAATTAGTATACAGAAATAGAAGGAATAAATTCTGGTGTTCTATTGCACAGCAGGGTGACGAAAGCTCATGTTTCAAAACAGCTAAAATGGAGAACTTTAAATGTTCTCACTATAAAGAATTGGTAAGTGTTTGAGATGATGGATTTGCTAATTAGTCTGATTTGATTATTACAAAATGTATACTTGCTTTGAAACATAACACCGTACCCTATAAATATGTGGAACTTTGATGTATCAACTAAAGATTAAATAAAACCAAAAAAATGGGACTGGTGTTTTAGAATATATCTAATTTTATTTATTGGCTCACAAAAGTACAGATTTGGTTTAGGCAGAATCAATAAGATCACAGGGCCATGAAACAGAGCAGTACTTTGAAAAAGATAACAAACAATAAAATCAACAAACTCCCTGTTACTCTCCCTATGGAGTGATACCAGTAGACACCACATAACTTCATATCTGTCTTCCTTGATGACGAGTGACCCCACTTTGTTTCTAGGATCATAAGCCTGTAGCTTCTATAATCCCCAAGACGACTTCTTAAATTCTGAGGATTTTGCTTCTTTGTGACACTTTCTCTGTATTTACTACTTAGCTTGCTTGCCTTCTATAAATTCTCTGTTGTTTTCCAGATTGTATGAGGATGACCCCTCTGGCAATTGCAGCAACACCAAAAGTAAATAACTGAGATTTGATCAAGCTAAAAACCATCTGTACTGCTAAGGGTACCGTAACCAAAGCAAAGAGACAGCCTTCAGAATGGGAAAAGATTTTTGCATGTTGTGAATCTGACAAAGGCCTGATAACTAGAATCTATAGAGAACTCAAATTAAACAACAAGAAGAGTAAACAATCCCATTTCTATGTGGGCAAGAGACTTGAACAGAAATTTCTCTGAAGATGACTGAGAAATGGCCAACACATGAAAAAATGCTCATTGTCATTAATCATTAGAGACATGGAAATCAAAACCACTGAAAATCTCAAAATTCCAGATCCTGACATGGATATGGAGAGAAGGGAACACTTCTACACTGCTGGCAGGATTGCAAACTAATACAACCTTTATGGAAAGAAATACAGAGAATTCTCAAAGAACTGAAAGTTAATCTTCCATTTGATCCTGCAATCCCATTACCAAGAAGAAAAAAAATCATGTTACCACAAAGACATTTGTACCAGAATGCTTATTGCAGCTCACTTCATAATTGCCAAGTCATGGAAGGAACCCAAATGCCCATCAACACATGAATGGATTAACAAATTGTGGTATACCTATACCATGGAATACTATTCAACCACAAGAAATTATGGAGACTTTATGATTTTATGTTTACCTGGGTAGAGTTGAAACACATTCTTCTTAGTAAAGTATCTCAAGAATGGAAAAAAAATCCAATGTACTCAACACTTATGTGAAACCAATATGTAAACAATTACATGCTCATACAAATGATAAAACATAAATATACTCCAGCAAAGGGGAGGGGTGATGTGGGAGAGGAAAAGAGAAGAGGTGGACAATTGGAGGGAAGGGGAGTGCATTTGGCAGGATCTCACCTAAAGTGCACAATGCGAGGGTGTTCAGCTCACCCCTTGGCCAAAGGGTTTTCTACAACTTGAACTTTACCTTGGAAGTGAGAACAATGTAACCTAAAAATTTGTACCCTCGTATTAATTTGAAATTAAAAATAAGAAAAAAATATTATTTTGTTTTCCCAAACCACTACTACATGATTGACATGGCTTTAAACAATGTATACTACTCAAATTCTAGAAACTACCTTTCCATACATCTGATTCCCAGGCCTTACTTTAACCTTAAATATTCCTTTTAATGTTGTTCAGTTATTCATTGGAAAGATTTATTCTGGATGATATATTTAGAAACCCTAAAAAATGAGGGAATCATTGTAATTCAAGCCTATATTGGTTTGATTTAGAGCAGCGGTTCTCAACCTGTGGGTTGTGACCCACAGGAACTGTATTAAAGGGTCGCGGCATTAGGAAGGTTAAGAATCACTGATTTAGAGGTTTCCTACCACTTCTAGGGAAGGAGTAAATTAGTGTCAGGATTTTATTTCAAAGTGAGTAATGCAGATAGAGATAAGTTAATCTTTAAAGCAAATTTTCTTGGATTCATGTTCAAATTTAGGGAGTAAAGTCATTTGGCCCAGATAGCCTTGGTGGTAACTGACGGCAAAGAGCTAATCTATAAGAATAGGTTGGGGAGGAATTCAGTGATGAACCCTAAAACTCTCCTTTTAATTCCTACAAGTCTTCTTAGCTTCTGAAAAACTATGACATCTTAAGTTGTGGGCATAGATGGTTAATAGAACTAACGGTGAGGATAGTAAATAACATGAAATTCTAGGTATGTCATGTTAGTGGCAGCGGAGAAGCCACCTTAATTTTCTCTGGATACTGAGTGAACCTTAATGTTTTGCCATCTGTCTGAGCTGGTGTTGAATGCAAAGCATGAATAGTGGGTTCTTTAAGATGGGAATCCTTTGTTGTAGTGAACTTTTCATGATAGATTTTAAGGGCTTCTCTCTCCATCATTTCTGCTTAGAATTATATTAGAAGCCACGTGGCAAGAGATTTATAGTTTTACAAGACAAATTAAAAATAATAAAAATGTCTGATATATTTTATCTTTTTGTTTCTATGATAAACTTTTGGTGAGATTAAAACCATGCCTTATACTTACTTCTGTAATTGTTTCATTTCTTGTCCCAGGCCTAGCACAATGTTTATCCATATTAGGGTTTCAATATGGCTCTGCTGAATAAATTATGCTTTCAGGAAATATCATGAAGACTTTCAGTAGTGATATTTTAGTAGACTGAGCTTGTGGTTTGTATAAAAATTTGTTCAACTTCTCCAACAATTAGTTCTTTACTTTTTGAAATCAAAAAGAAAAGATTACCTTACAATCAATTCCAATTTTCAAACTTTCCCACATTTTAACATATGAATTTCAGTTGACAGTTGGTCTGCGTTCTGCATCCTCTTTATTGCAAGCTTTCCAAAAGGTGATATCCAAAAATAAAAAATTCAATAAAAGATGTGTGAAAAATAAATGCCATTTGATTTCAGTATTTACTTTGTAATGGGATTCTCACTTCACATTTCTTAAAGAAGATTCCAGCTTTCCAAATGTTGCATTCCCTGAAATAAACATGTAAACAACAAAATAAATATGATGAATGTGCAGCTGGTGAGGTGGAGAAATCTGAAAAAATAAATGATGTAACTTAGACATAAAGGACTCAGTCTTGAGCTCATAGAAGCATGTGTTACTTCAAGGCATTTATTTCTAACGCAAGTGTCTTCTTACATTTTCATTTTGCATCCTTGGATTCCCTTACCATGCAGACTTTCCATGAATATGACAACAAATAGGAAATTGAATGCCTCCAGGTAAAAAACCCAGAGCAAAACCTTTCGCCATTCAAAACATGAATGCAATGTAGAAAGAAAAAAATATATATAACTGTGTCCATACACACACATACACATTCAGGCTGTGCCTTTACCTAAAAAAAGAAGCAGCAGCTATTTCTGGGATACATGAGGACAAGTCTATGCAAAAATATTCATTTTTGCTCTAAGACATCTTCATCTCATCTCCTGGCTTGTTTTCTCTTTCATCCTCTGGCGAAACAGAGTACCAGTCTCAGTATTTTTACACTAATATTGCCTTCTTTGGTCCTTACCCTATACATCAGAATTATCCCCTCCATTCCACCAGAAATATTTGGGAAGAATCTAAAGGACTGGCCAGATTATGAGCAAGGGTAGAAATAGAGAGAGAGGCAGCTGGTGGACAGATCATCCTCCCACGTACACTTAAGTCTCATAATTTTCTAGAACACTCACTCCAGACTCCATCGTTTCCCATACTTTATAACAGCATGTGGAAAAATTATCTGAAATCAAAAGTATCTGCAACAGCATCTAGAACTACAATGGTAGACACTCAATTAAGGTTCATTGAATGATTAAATATTTGTGGAATAAATAAGTGAATAAAAAGAATATACAAATGTAAAGGAAAAGTGGCTTAGAGAATGGCTTAGAATAAGGGTGTTAGCAGAAATAATGAAATTCTAATTCCCAAATTCTCAAAGCTTGGCATATCTATTTCAAGGGTAATTCTCTTTTAGATGCATTTGTTTTTTTCAGATTTTTTACCAATGTCAATAGAATTTTATGTGAGCATATTAAGTCCTTCCCCCCTTGATGGAAAACTTCATATTTTAGAATTTAGGAGCTCTAAAAAACTTTGGAAATAATGCTGGCCAAGTTCCTCATTCTATAAATGAAGAAATTGAAACTTGAGGCCTCAGTGCTACTTAATGGTATAAACAAGATTAGCATGCAAATTTCCCAAGCAACTGCCTTGATTTTTGTGTGTGTGGGTGTGGGTGTGTGCAGTTTTTGGCTGGGGCAGGTTTGAACCTGCCACCTCCAGTATATGGGGCTGGCACCCTACCCCTTTGAGCCACAGGTGCCGCCCTGCTTTGATTTTTTAAGTTTTACAGTAGGTCAACACTAAAACACAGAGAGGATAATTGGCGGGCATAGTTTAAGGACAAAAAAAGAAAAGAAGTACAAACCGAAGGACATTTTTATCACCTATGAAATTTTGTTCAAGATTTTCTCAAAAACAAGTTCAGTTTTTGATTGGCAATGCATCCAACTTAACAAAGTTGGGAGTAATTTTAAGCAATAATGATTTCAAAACTATGAAAGACTAGCAGAGATAAAATATGTGTAACCCAAAGGAATGATGGTATCTTTGGCTCACAAATTATACCATACAGTCACCACTTCTAATTTGGGCAGTCTTACGCCATCAGCATAAGGTGCTCAGGCAGAGACTTATCTTTTAAATCTGTTCAAACTTCCATTATATTGGAGGTTGACATGTAGCTTCATCCTCTCATTTTATTAAGAATGAGGGCATCAGAGCTTAATATAAATTCAAAGGTCTAACCAAAGTCCATGAGTTCTGTTCCTCTCCATTCTTCATAACATATTTTACAATATCCAGCTCACAAATAGATACTAAAAAATAGCCATGTGGATGAACACATAATGTAATGTAAAATCCATAATGGTGGTTGTTGAAGTTGACACTACCAGTCAAAACTTTCATATTCTAGTCAACCCTTTAATCTTCATAATTCTAGAACATTGGTCTTCATCAGCAGCTCTATACTGTGATCAGATATTAACCACTGGCTTTCTGAAAAAAAAAAAAAAATTATGCTCTGCTATAATTTGATGACACCAGAAGATACTAATAGAAGAATAAAAAAAGGATACATACCTCCTGGTGCAGTATTCCCAGGTGTCAATAATCCAGCCTTTCATAATCTGCTTTTCACATTTTGTGTTCAGATAAGAATTTACTTAAAGAATGTGTTTGTGGCAAAAAAGTAAAAATAAAGGTAAAAAGTATATTATGGCTTTCATCATCAAACATCCATAAAAGGATGTATACATGGCAAAAATTGAACTTACCTATCACATGCCTCCCTTATAAATAAGATGTTGACTGTTGCCAAGAAGGATATTGATAGTGAGATTGCTTCAGGGAAGATCTTTCCTGAGTCATCCTTACCCTAGCAAAGCAAAATGCTTTATTTAAATAATGGCTTTCATAAATAGATAATAGAGGGCAAAAATGTGTTTTTGTTTGGAGTACATAAATACTCAAATAAGTCACGCTTTTAAAATTAGGGTTTATTAATGATAAAATTGATGTTTTACAACTAATTAAAAATAGAATCTTAATTTATAAAAAGAACTTACATCACATGCAGAAGTGGATGTCTAGTGTCATTTTTGCTCAGTGTCTTCGTAATTACAAGCTATATAGGTTTCAAGAAAGGTAAATAGTAACAATATGATGCTATAAAGTTGAGAAAAAGATTGTATAAAACTAAAAAAAATTAGATAACGCAAATACTTCTAAGGATATTTCATGCCAAAATTATTATCTACATAAATGCTTTTCTATGAATCAGAAAGCTATCTAACTGGAATGTCTAAATGCAAAGGTGAAGCAAAGTAACCAGAGAGAATAATCACATCAATGATTTACAAAGCATAAATTGAAGCTACTATTCCTTGCCATAAAAATATACTGTGAGCTACAACGATATACCAGAGAGCAAGTGTGTAGAAACAAAGACCAAATCTTCCTATCATTTAAAAGCAAATATTAAAAATAAATGAGTCAGGACTTTCACTTTCAGTCAAGTAAAATGGACTAGATTTACCATGCCATCTGAAATGGCCATAAGACCAGATAAAATATCTAAAGAACAATTTTCAAGTTACCAGACATCAGGAGCAAAAACAAAAACCCTATTGATCCCTGAAAAATGGGACCTAAGCCAAGAGAGCCTTATGATTCCCTCAGCTTATTTTCTTGAGTCAATTTCCAGGATACAGTTAAAGGATAGTAAACCCACGTAGAGCTTAGAAGACTGTCTGAGTTAACGACATGGATTTGAGATTTCTTATACCATCTTATACCAACATAGGTATAAGATGCAGGAGAAAGAAGAGAACTGTATACAAAAAGAACTCCAGAAATTTGCAGACAGACTCTTAAGTATTCAACTGAGTACTGACAAACACGTGTGTAAGAAAGCTATCTAAATCTGGGCAAAGCATCGAAAAATACTTGGTGATCACACAGGACATGAAATAGTACATGTTCTCAGAAGCAGATTGAGAAACCTCATAATTCTAAGGGGTTTGGGTCAAGTACCAGAAGCCCTTGAAAAACTGTGAAGAATAATTAGTCCTAGATTAACCATTGCAATAGTAACATATAAAACTGTTAGTTCCACACGTAACAGTATGGTACAACATGAAAGGATCCAGCTGTTTGAAATAACTTAAATCCATGAACCTAACTTAAGAATATTTTTTTTCTCTACAAAAATTTCAACAGATACTATGAATTCTCCCAACAAGGCAGAATTCGTAGTATCTAAATTCAATAAAAAGGCATACAAAGGAACAGGAAAACATAACTCATGGTGAGTGAGAAATTCAATTGATTAGAACTGACTCAAAGCTGATAGAGATATTAAATTAGTAGAAAAGATCATTAAATGACATTAAAACGTTTTCAAATGTTCAAGAAGTTAAGTAGAGATATGGATGATGTGAACATTCAATTCAAAGTTCTAACTAATAAAGGTAGTGCCTGTGGCTCAAAGGAGTAGGGTGCTGACCCCATATGCCAGAGGTGAGAGGTGGCAGGTTCAAACCCAGCCCTGGCCAAAAACTGCAAAAAAAAAAAAAAAATATATATATATATATATATATATATATATATATATATATATATTCATATATTCTAACTAATAAAACTACAATGTCCAAAATAAAAAATACACACAATTAGATTGATATCAGATTTATGTGCGTCACTGAGGGAGAAATAATTAGTAGATAACAAAATATAGCAGTATACACAAAAGGAAATTTGGAGAGAGAAAAATATAACAAAATAAAAGGAACAAAAGTGAGTTAGGGATATTGTCCACTGTACGCACATATGTGCAATTGGTGTCTTCAAAGGAGAGAAGAGAGAAGGGATAGAAAAAATATTTGAGGAAAAATGGCACTTTTCCCCTCAAATTTATAATAATTATAAATCCATAAATTAAAAACCTGAACAAATCCCAAGCACAAGAAAGATAAGGAAACTTACACCAACAGACATCTAATTAAATTGCTGAAAATCAGTTATAAAGATAAAAGTTTAAAGGTAGTCGAGAAAAAAGACACATTATATAAAAAGGAATAAGGATAAGGGTGAAAGTAGATTTCATATTGGAAACAATTCAAGCTGATAAGACAGTGAAGCAATGTTTTAAAAATACTTCAAAAAGCTCAATTTACAATTGCCAAAATGTAGAAATAACCTAAATGCCAATGAACCCAAGAATGGATTAGTGAACTGTGGTATATGTACATCATGGAGTACTATTCAGCCACAAAAATGTGGAGACTTTACATCTTTTGTATTTACCTAGATAGAGTTGAAGCATGTTCTTAGTAAATTATCACAAGAATGGAAAAGCAAGTATCCAATGTACTCAATACTAATATAAAACCAATAGATAAACAGCCACATGAAAGAAAAACACAAGTAGATGGGAGGTGGAAGCAGGGAAAGGGGAAAGGTAGGAGGAGAGAGGCATCTGTAAGCTCTCACTTAATGTGCACAATGTAAGGTTACACAGCAGACCTCCAGGGTGAAGGACTCTACTATGACTTGAACTTTACCTTAGAAATGCAAACAATGTAGCCTAATTATTTGTACCCTCATATGAATCTGAAATACAAATTTTTAAAAAATGAGTTTTATAAGGTTGCAGGACACAACATAAATATACAAGATTAGTCGTATTTGTAAATACTACCAATACTTAGGAATTGAGATTTGAAAACAATACAATTTGCAATAGCATCAAATATAGGAATGTATAAAAATGAATATGATGAAATATAAAGTAGAAGTGCACAACAAAATCTGTATAACATTGTTGAGAGAAATTTAAGACCTAAGTAAATAGAAGATATGCTTCTCCTAGGTTGAAAGCCTTCATAATGTGAAGATGACAATTCTCACCAGAATGATTCATGGACTAAACATAATCTCTGTCAAAACCCCAAGCTTTTGATGGTTTAGTCACTTGTTTTTGGAAATTGATATGGAGATCTAAGTACAAAGGGAATCACAAAAGACATAGGATAGCCAAAAGAATTTTAGGAAATAAAAACAAAATAGGAAGAAAAAATACTTTATTTTAACACCTACTCGAAAGGTATAGCAATCAAGACCGCTTAATATTAAACTTAGACAAATATATTAAAGCAGCAGTTCTCAACCTGTGGGTTGCAACCCACAGGAATTGTATTAAAGGGTTGCAGCATTAGGAAGGTTGAGAACCACTGTACTATAGGAATAGAATTGAGAACTCAGAGATTGACACATATATCAGATATTAAACTGTCTTTTCCATGTGACCCCTATCTGTTTACAGGAGGAACCAGTCTTTGTATCTTAACAGGACATATCAGCTGAGTTATTGTTTTCCTTATTCCTGTTTGGCACTACCACTAGGCTTGTATACAAGGTACCTTGCCTGCCTCATCAGTCCCATACCAAACCAGATTTCTGGATTTTATTTATTCTCCATACTGCTCCAGTTCCCCTAAGAACCATGTGTTGTTGTTCCTCCTCCTCCTCCTCCTCCTCCTCCTCCTCCTCCTCCTCCTCCTCCTCCTCCTCCTCCTCTTCTTCTTCTTCTTCTTCTTCTTCTTCTTCTTCTTTCTTCTTCTTCTTCTTCTTCTTCTTCTTCTTCTTCTTCTTATTATTATTATTATTATTATTATTATTATTATTACAATTCTGTGACTTTACATAAAACTCTTTATGGATGCAAA
>CAUYPK010041100.1:0-12004 GCA_963574355.1 Loris lydekkerianus
AGATGGAGACTTTACCTCTTTCATGTTTACATGGATGGAGCTGGAACATATTCTCCTTAGCAAAGTATCCCAGGAATGGAAGAAAAAGTATCCAATGTACTCAGCCCTACTATGAAGCTAAATTATAGCTTTCACATGAAAGCTATAACCCAACTATACCACAAGACTATGAGGAAAGGACCAAGGAAGGGGAAGGGAGGGGGGAGGTTTGGGTGGAGGGAGGGTGATGGGTTGGGCCACATCTATGGTGCATATTTTTATCTATAATAAAAAAAAAAGGGGGGGGGGGAAAAAGAAAGGAGTGGGAAAGATTAATACTAAGTACACAGCTACCCAAATATATACATGATTACAAAGAGATGATTAAAAAAAAAAAAAAAAAGATCTCAGATGATCTGTGTTGGAGAAAATATTTTCAGTTCTTTCTCACTGGACCCCATAGCCTGACTGTATTTGCTGCCTTGGCCAATGAGTACAATACCACTTACAGCAGGTTGATATTGAGAGAGGCAGACTGGAATGGTATGAATTGTGTGTGACATGAGGCTCAGGCACAGATTCTCATGAGCTTTTGCATATTAGTCAAAGAGGAAAAGTAAGACCAGGAATGACCTAAATCTGACGATTACTACAGTCAGCCATTCAACAGCTCAAGACAGTTGCATTTCTGTTTCAACCAACCCCAACACACATTTGCTTCCTTTCCCACTCTAACACCTGAATTTTGTGCCCCCAAATAGCCAAAGTTTACTTTAAAATTTTGTCCATGTAAAATAAGTTTGTTCTCTCTTGTCTCTCCCTCTCTAACAGAAGCAGACTATGTTTGTTTAGGATTTATTCTCTGATGGCACTCATTAAACCATTCATTTTAAGGGAGTGTTTTATAACTTTAAAAAGAAAATAGCTCCCAGAGAAGAAAACGTTCTATATTAGAATATAGAAATCAGGTGTTGAGGGGCTAAAACTGTCTAATAAAACCCTGGGACAGTCCATCAATGTGTGCAGACACACAGTTCTTGAAGAGAAATAAGAAAGCATCTTTTTGGCCAAATAGGATTGGCACCATCCTGGTTTTCACCTCACATGCTGTGAGAGACATAAATTCCCTTCAGTATTCTTTTTTTTTTTTTTCCCCCTTTTGGCCAAAAATATGTGTGAATTAAAGTAGCAGCAATCATGATAACATGTATGTTAAGCAACAAAATAGTTTGCGCTGATACAGACAGAGTTACAAGTTACATTTTCAACTTGGGTTTACACGTGGAAAATATTTCTACTATTTCATTCAATGTCATCACTTTTTAATGGTTTCTATTTCATCTCATTTTTAAGCTGTAAATATATTCTAGTCTTTTACAGACAAGAAAATCTAAATGGTTGTAATGCCAGGGGCTGGAACTAGTTTGTATGCCTGCACCATTAGTGGTCAGGTTACATATATCTAAACACTCAGTTATAGGTTCCCAATGATAAAACCCACTTGGTCATGGTGTATAATTAGTTTGATGTGTTGCTGGATTCTGTTTGTTAGGATCTTGTGAGATCATGCAATTCAATGACAAATAATATGGCTAAACATGAAAATATAACCTCAACTAGTGAATAATGAAACAAAAGTTTAAACTAAAACAGATACCATTTTTGTCTATCTAATTAAAAACATTTTTATAAATGTTTTCTAACACACGATGCTGGTGAAGATTCAATGGAATTCTCACTTAATGAAAGTAAATACATTAAAAGGTCAATATTCATCTTTATACTTTTTTACTCTTACAAGTTTTCTATAATTTAATTATATTATTTTTAAAGTCAAAATCATGAAGAAACTTTCACTTCTCTCTAAGATAGAATGACAATGTCTAGATTTACCTTTCTATCTAATGCAACCAAACTGAAAAAAACTACATATAAATTATAGTTCCAATATACTTGATATAAGACGTGAAGTGTATCAGTGATCACTGTGAGATAGGAAACAAACAAGATGAAGCCCATGATTTCCCAAGTTACTGCCTTGGGAGAGTTTCCAGATTACAACACAGGAAAAGACGATCTAAGGGAGATCAGCAGCCTCTCTAAATCAAAAAGATTAAGTTAGGAATCTAGGGAGATGAAGCAGCTTGAATTTGCAGGTCAGAAGAGCAGAGGTGAGCTATTCAGAGTTCCATGATGCCAGCAGAGTTCCCATCAGCAGATGCATGTAAGGAAACCCCTCACCCAAAAGGATTAGAGGGAACAAATACCCAACACTCACACAGCACTAATAATAATGCTCATTTCCACCAGTCAGACTGCAAAACTTTAGAGGGCATTGCATAGAATATTCAGAAGGGTCTTGCCTCAGTTGTGGGGAAAAATCAACTCTACATAACTTTAACACCTAGGAACATTTAGCAATGTCTAGAGACAATTTTTTTGTCACACATAAAGAGACTACTAGTGGTATCTAGTGGGTAGAGGCCAGGTTTGCTGCTAAATTAGTATCCTACAAAAAAAGGATTATCTAGTACAAAGTAAAAGTAACATTGACAAATCCTGCCTTGTAGAAATGCTGCTCATGTCCTACCTACAAGCAATACCTGAAATGTTCAAACTGTTTCCAATAATTTAACTATGCCCTAGAATAAAGACCAAGAAGAATATGTATAGGAAATTTTTAAATGTAATATCCACAATGTCTGGAATCCAGTAAAAAATTACCAGGCATGCAAAGAAGTAAAAAAATATAACCTGTAATGAGGATAAAAAATATTCTATCACAACAAAATCAAAATTGATTACAGATACAAACTGAGGACATTAAACAGCTATTAAAACTGTGTTCAATATGTTCAAAAAGTTAAGTAGAGACAAGAATAATATAAAAAATTTGAATTGATCTTCTAGAAGTGAAAATTACAATGTCTTTGATGAAAAATATACTGTATAAGATTAAAAGCAAACTAGAATTTTCAGGGTAAGGAAAGAGTAATAAACTTGAAGAAGTAGTATTAGAAAACGTCAGAAATGAAAAATAGAGGAAAAAACCCAAAATTTTAAAACTGAGATCAGTATTAATGAACTGTGATAAAATCTCAAGCAGACTAATTTATGTTTAATCATAGTCTCCAAATAGGGAAAGAATTGCTTTGTTTCTTCTCTAATATATATGGAAGAAACAAGACTAATAACTTTTCACATTTAATAAAAACTATAAATTCATGAATCCAAGAAGTTCAATGAATCCCAATCAAAATAAACATGAAGAAAACTATACCATAATTAATCACAATCAAATTGTTTAAAACAAGTGATAAATGGAAAATCTTAAAGGCAGCCAAAGGAAAATACAGGGTAAAATACAGACAACAAAGGCACTGATGACAGATTTCTCATAAGAAACAATGCCTGTAAGGTGACAATGGAACAACATTTTTATATAATGTACTCCACCCCCTCATACCAAAAAACCTACAATCTAAATGTCTATATCCAATGAAAAGATCTTTAGAACATGAGTGTTAAAGATAGACTCTTTCAAACATGCAAAGGCTGAATGAATTTTTCACCAGCAGACCCACACAGTTAAAGGATATTAAAGGAAGTCCTTCAGGCAGAAGGAAGATCATACAAAACAGCATCATACCAAATATGGATCCACATAAGAATGAAGAATGAAGAACACTGAAAATGGTAACTGCATAATTTTCTATAAGTTGTCTTCAATGTCTAAAGATATCAGCCTTCCAGAGGTTCTCCAGGGACTTCAAAGTCTGTGTTAGGACCATTTGCTGGAGGTTCTGGAGAAATACACATGTCAATATTATTTAATGTCAAGTCAATTCCTGACCATTGCAATGCATAGAAAAAAAGAAAACATATTTGCTACAGGGTGATGTAATAGTAGACACTTTTTTTTTTTTTTTTTTGTAGAGACCACATTTCACTCTGGCTGAAGCTTGTCTCAAACCTCTGAGCTCAGGGCAATGCACCCACCTCAGCCTCCCAGAGTGCTAGGTGTGAGCCACCACACCTGGCCTAATAGTAGACACTATTGAAGACTACATTTTTTCCACGGCAAATAAACAAACAGTTTGATGCAATTTACCATCTTTTTCCTTGTTCAAGAAATTTTTTTAATCAAAAGAAACCTTTTCATCTTGAAGTTATAACAAGTGAAATATTTCATGATTCCTTCATGGCAAACCAATCAAAATACTCATCTAGGCTGAATTTAATTTAATCTAGGTGAATTTAATGTAAATCTACAATGTTAAGTCTTCATTGATTCATTCATCAAATAGTTCATTCAGTTGAACAATATTTATTGAGCATTTGTGTGTACTAGGGATTGTGCCTATGGCAGATACAACAATGAACAACAAAGACACAATTTCTGATTTTTTTTGAGTTTATTTACCTAAGATCCTATTGACTTCAGATCCTTCACAGATTTACTATATTTTTTAAAAACAGGTAAAGTGAGCAAAGTGTATAATATCCTTAAATGGCTCAAATAAGCCCCCCCTTTCCTCAAAATGTCCTCACTACTATTACCACAACCCTGAATAGCTACCACAGTCTTATCTTCTGACTTTGTGCCTTGTACAAGTATCCACCTACCAGGGTTGTAATTAGGGTAGGGAACACAGTGTGGGAAAAGAGGAGCATGTAAAACCCAATCACTTATTTTCACTTTCATCTGTAGTAATTTATCTGATACCTGTTGTGATCAAGTTCTGACGAGGAGACATCTGGGTTGAGAGACCCTAAGGACGCTGGGATTCTGGAGGCAGGTAGACAGAGAGAACAGGCCACTGAATGGGGAGTCTAGGACCAAAGAGAGGCCTGATTCTGTTTGGATGGCTGGATGTGTGCTGCAGGCAGCCTTGTAAGTGAACCCACAGCAGCCCCAGGAGGTAACAACCAACTGCTCCCCTCAGTGTCCCCTGCTCCTGAACTTCCACAGCAATTGCTGAGTCGCCATTCTGCCTAAAATTAGTTGCAAATGCCCTCTGCATGGCTAACACTATTGTATCAGACATTGCTTCCTTGTCATTTTCATTTGTTTCATTTTTGGCTGCCCTAATAAATAGCAAGGCTCTTAAACGTTTTTCCTCTATGAACGTTTTTCCTCTATGTCTTTATGAAAGGCAGTTTGGCAAAGTGAAAATGACGATGAATGGATTCCAAGTTGCCCCCTCTCCCTCTTTTATGTGCATAATCCTAGGTAAGCCTCCAGGGCCCCCTGTAAAATGGTAACGATTGTCTTGCCAGATTGTTACAGGAATCCAACAACATGACAGTTTTCATAACATCCCAAGGAACATATCACCACTTTTTATATCTATTTAAAATAGTGCATTGCACACGAACTTTATAAACATCCTATATAATAAAGGTAAAGTGTTTTCATAAAACTCTAAGAATTTACCACCAACTTTTATATATAATAAAAGCAATAATAATTAACATATTTGGCTTGATGCCAGGTACTCTGCTAAATGCTTTAAGCAACAACCCTGTGAGGAAAACTGAGAGGCAGAGAAGTTGAATAACTCACCCAAGGAGGGTCTTACAGTGAGTAGGTGGTAAATTATTCTATTGTTTCTTTGCTTTGTATATCCCATGGTGCCTAGCAGACCATGTCCCATGGAGTGCCTACAGTAAGCATTGGTTTTGTGGTTATGTCTATTTATAACATTCATGCAGGGAGACCTTTGTGGGTTCTCCTGTTGTCACAGGCTTTTCTTTCCTTGTATGTCTAGAGTGATTATTTATAATAGCTGAAATAAATTCACTGGATCTCTGGTTTATCCCTCCTCCAGTAGAGTATTTTTTTGATTTCAGGTACATATGAGGGAACAAATGCTTACATTACATTGTTTTCAATCTAAGGTAAAGTTCAAGTTATAGTTGAGCTCTTCACCCAGGGGGCATGCTGAACTCACTGGTTTTTACTAGATGGTCACATCTGAACAGCATGACTTCAAAATCCTGCTCCCTGTAACAGGATGTGACCATACTCACAGCCAGGTGGTGTTAACTCTCTCTTCCAAGCTTTTCATTCTTTGTCACTAATTATAAGTCAGTCTTCATTCTGGTGGGTGGTACTTACACCTCTCATCTGATTTTACAACTCACTGAGCTTCTTAACCTGGAATGTCACTCTGGATTTGCACAGGGAGGCCTGTGTCAACCTCCTACACCTCCCAGGGCAGCCGGCTCGTGAGGCTCGAGGAGCTCCCATCCCTGCAGTGGCAGCAGACACTGTTCTGTGTGAGCAGAGCTCTTTATGGGTTTTATCTCCCCTCCACTCTGGAAAACAGATTTGTGGTTTCTAAGTTGCAGTGTTTACACAGTCCTGAAAGATAATTTATCATATTTATCTGCTGGTAAAAGCTCTGGTTCGAAGAAGCCAAATATGAAATGTGCTTCTTTATAGGCTTGAGTGAAAAATGATCACAAACATGGTTTGTGGCTATCTCTTTGTCTTCCGGTGACTCTTCACACAGGTTCAAGGCAATCTTATTGCACTGCATGAAATAATCCCCCAAAATCAGAAGTTCACTGTTCACATTTATAGGCAATGAATCAAAGGTCCAGAGATGAGTGTGGCTTTTTTGTGATAGAGGATAGTGCAAGTCCAACTCTCCGGATCCCCGTGCTTTGTTACCCCTAACTCAGTCCCCAGGTGTCTGGTGGACTCAAGTCTTCAGGGACCCATCTTGAAAGGCTGGTGGGGCGGAGGTGTGCTTCCCCTTGACCCCACCCACCACAAATTGCAGGTGTCTCTGAGGGAGAAAAGAGGGTTTTTTGAATTTCTTGTTCCTGTTCCCTGATACTTTCAATCATCTCTACACAATAAAAATTTGAACATTAAACACAGCTCAAAAGCTGGAGGTCTCTTTACCAGCCAGTCACACCATCTGAGAGATGAGAGAATACTACAGAAACAAGGGCCCTTCATCACGCCTTCCGTGTCTTCTCACTCATCAGAGGCAGGAGAGGTTAGGTTCCCTCTTGCTTTTCCAATTCCCACTTAGAAAATATCATAAAAGATTAAATTAAAGGTGCTGCCAGCCTTGTGCCTCACTTAGTACTTAAAGCTGTCTGGAAGGACCCCTGGGCATCACACTGAATGGTGGGGCCATGAGTCTGCCTGATATAATCTTCCTCCCTCTGGATTCTTGAAAGAGAGCATTTGTTTGCAGGAAGTCTTCCAGCGTCAAGTCCTAGAGCAGCAAGGAGCATTTTAAACCACAGCTGCACAGCCAAGCCTGTGTCTCACCAGTCCTCATATTCATGCCAGGATGTTCTCAGTGACACATGAAATTCCCAAGAAGCTCCAGTGCTCTCAAAGCATCCAAAGAACAAGGAGCGAATAGAAAATAAAAACACTGGCTGGGTGGTTCCTGTGGCTCAGTGGGTAGGGCGCCAGCCCCTTATACCGAGGGCTGAGGTTCAAACCTGGCCCCAGACAAACTGCAACAACAACAAAAAAATAAAAAAGAAAGCAAAAAAAAAAAGAAAGAAAGAAAGAAAGGCTGACAATGAGCCAAGTGAGTGAGTGTGGTTGAGGATGCTGATAAATCTTTGCCTCTCTCTCTGACACCCTCGCGATCACCTTCACCTCCTGCAGTCACTGCATCGTGCTGGTGTACTTGACTGAAACTGTGGAGCAGACAGATTGCACAGACTCCACTGTAAAGGGGCTTGTGATATCATCGTGAAAGGCGGCATGTTTCACTTGGAAAGAGATGATGAATTCAGACCAGGGAAGCCCTTGAAATTATCCAATCAAATGTAAGAAATGCGAATGCTGGGCAGGAGGAAGTGGGGTGACTTCAGCTGTCAAGGGAAGGAGGAAAGAGGCATGATCTGCTTTCCCAGGCTCTTACCTCCTGGCTTTATTGCCGTCTCCTCTGCGCTCCTCCACAGGTTTCTGTTTTAAATTAACACTAAATGAAATAGAATTAAAATACGATGAAGTGGCCTTTGAGTGACTTTGTTTTGCCACTTAAATCCTTGAAAAACATTGCATTTCCCAATTCTGAACACTTTCTGGTTCAAAACATAACTTGACTTTCAGGATAAGAGTGATTTTTATAGCTCCTTTTCAAAAAAGAAGAAAGGATTGCTAAATTTAGCAAGAAAGAATGGGAGGAAGTAAAGAAGAAAGTCTACTGTATCTAACCGGACAACTTCTGGCCCCTTGCCTCTGGCTCTGCATATGAAAAGGGAGGCATGTGGAGCATGGCTATGACCTTTCTTAGGGGTCGAAGAAGTTTAGAAATATAGCTGTAGCCTTTAGATTGGTCCTTTCTGGTACTTTCCAAGCCTGTGATATATGTGTATGACCATAAGATCAATTCAAATTAGAGTGAGAAGCACCTTGTCCAATATTCTTATCTACCCACCAACCATTTTTATAGATACCCAGAAAAGCCCAGGAATTTGCCCAAGGTTGCATGGCTGGACAGCTTCAGACTAACCACCACCACGCACCAGCCCCTTGTGATCTCTCAACTCTCACCAACTGGAGCAAGTTCAAGGCTACAGGATGTAAAACCAAAGGCACTAAGGTAAAGAACTGGAGACTGTATGATCTGAGAGAGAGAGAGAAGGCCATTGCCTTAGCCCCAGATAGACTTTTTGAGAGATTCATCATAAAGTCTCACCTTTAAAAGCATTCCTTAAAACGATCAATTTTGTTGGTGATGCAAACTTCTTTACATAGATTATCAGAAAATAAACTTCTACAATGCACAGACACAATATTGGTCACAGATTAAAAAAAAAAAAAAAAAAACATATAAAACCCTCACACCTGTGAAGAGTTCTGACATCATGTTCTACTAGAGTGATTGCAAAAGAAAAATCTTCAAATATTAGCAGCACTTTGAAGTGAAATATAAAGAAATGACTGTAATTCCTTGATAAGAATAGTTATGAAGGAATTAAATCCTGCATTTGTGAGCAGATAGAGAAATATGTCAGGGTGGACTCTCAGAGAATAGTCAGGGGGAAAGAGGAAACCTTCTCCACTCTCCACATTCAGAAAGCAAGATCTCTGGGGAAGTTTCAGAAAGCAGAACTGACTATTCAGTGCTCCTAACACTGGGGGGAGTTCAGTGACTTGCTAAAATGAAGCACCAGATTTCCAATTTAGCCGAGCAGCCATACTCTGAATACAGAAGAAAAACAAAGCTTCTATTATATAAGGGACATGAAAGATAAGAATGAAGAAATACAGATGGTGAAAAAAATTCAGTCTCGTATAATGTAGTAAAAGACATCTCTCATACGTCAAATCAAAAAAATTACTTTCAGTTTATAATTATTCAGGCTTCTCATTTAATTCTAGTGATATTTATATTTTTCAGAGGGTAAGGTAATTTCAAATATTATGGACCTTAAAAAGGTTCATACTCTTTAATTAAGTGATTTGACCATCTATAGAAATTTCACATAATGAAATAATGGGTGTGCACAAAGAGTAACACATAAGAATGCTATTGGCCACAGTGTCTATAATAGTCCAATAAAAAGCAATTGTCTGATAAGTAACAATTAGCTAAATGTTTAGCAGTAGGCAGCTGTTTAAGAAATTTATGGGTCATTGAATCATGAATATTAGGCAGCCATTAAAATGTACACCATGGAATATTATGCAGCCTTAAAAAAAAAAGATGGAGACTTTACCTCTTTCCTGTTTACAGGGATGGAGCTGGAACATATCCTTCTTAGCAAAGTATCTCAAGAATGGAAGAAAAAGTATCCAATGTACTCAGCCCTCCTATGAAACTATAATAGCCCAAGAATAGCCCAAGAATATGGGGAAAGGGTATGGGGAGGGGAGGATGGGTGGAGAGAGGGTAATTGGTGGGATTACACCTATGGTGCATCTTACAAGGGTACATGTGAAACTTACTAATTGTAGAATACAAATGTCTTAACAGAATACCTAAAAAAATGCCGTGAAGGTTAGGTTAACCAGTTTGATGAAAATATTTCAAATTGTATATAAAACCAGCACATTGTACCCCATGATTTCATTAATATATACAGCTATGATTTAATTTAAAAAAAAAGTTATCTATAGCTACCTTTGATTATGTCTTTACTCTGAGATAAGACGGAATAGAGAATATGGCAAAATAATCCATCTGTATTACAAATGTACAAAACAACCTCACTGAAGGGAGTATGAGAATAAGGCGCTGAGTTTTAGAACTTTGGAAATAAGTAGATTTTATAAAACAAAAGGTAAAAGAGAATGTGCATAAATACCATAATCTGGTTGATAAAGTTGGTTGCCATACTACAGGTGAACAATGTGCACAGGATGTGAACAACTGGGTGAATGGATGAAGGATGACGGGAGCCTCGCTTCCCCAGGATGTGAGATTACGAATCAGCAGATAGGGGAGCCCAGAATGGTCTACCTGATAATGAATCAAAGCTGGAGACATCAGCATAAGCTCATGCTTAGCTTAATAGAAGGCTACATATAGAAATATTTACAGTTGTATATATACACTGGCTAGAACACATAAATATGTCTCCTTGCTCTGTCAGCTAAGACCACCTAGAAGCAAAGAACTGACAGGAGCAACAAGTTCTCCTAACCCCCATTCATTGTTTCCAATTGCATCTCCAATAAAAGGACTCAGGGCTCCTTGGAGAAACACCTGATTCTAGAAGTGGGAAAGGATTCAAAATGAGCCGAGAGTATCTTATAATACCATAAAGTAAGAAAATGCTTAAAATTTTTGAGCTAAAAAAAAAAGAACATTCTACAAAGATGAGTATATGTCAAAGTGCTCCCAGTACTCAGAAGTTTAGATAATTTGAGCAACAAAATAATGTAATATTAATTATAACCCAACATATAAAATAAACATCAAACCCATGCGGACATAAGTGATTTAATAAATAAATAAATGTGGGACAAGAGACAAATCTCCCATGCAGAATTCCAAATCATCTATGAAGATACCCAGCTCTCAAGGACATAGAGCATAACTCTCACTCATTAAATTTGTGCTACACAAAGTGACTTCCTTCAAAGAGTGCAACATGTAAAGGGAAGAGAACAAAAATGACCTTACAGTAGAGAAACCTTACAAACACCACCTCAGTCAAGTGATCAAGGTCAATGTCATGGTAGTACACCATGCTGATAATATGATGTGACAAGAATGTCATTTTGCCTCTGTGGTCTTCCTCTGCCAAACACATAACGCCAGTTCACCATGAGAAAATGAATCACCATGTAAAGACATTCTACAAAATACCTAACCAGTGTTTTAATCCTCAAATCAGTCAAGGTCATGAAAAACAAAGAAAATCTGCGAAATTGTCACAACCAATGGCAGCCTAAGGAGACTTCTAAACATCATGTAGTGTCCTTGACATGATCGTAAAACAGAAAAAGGACAATAGGGGAAAAAATGAAGAAATCAGAATAAGGTATGGAGCTGAATTAATAATAATGTATCAATACTACTCCTTCAGTATAACAAATGTACCATACTAATGTCCAAGTGGGAGGAGGCAAAACTGGGCGTGTGGGGACTCTGTACCAACTTCACAATAATTTAAAGAAAAAGTGTTCTTTAAAAAATAGTGTACACCTATTGTGCACAATGCAACGGTACATTTTAAAACTAGTAAGAGTACAGTATAAATGTCTCACCACAACAAGTAAGTGAGATAATGCCTAGGTTAATCAGTTTGATTTAAGCATTCCGCATTGTATATCAAATCAGTACATTGTACCCTATAAATATACACAGCTATGATTGTTTTTCACCCTACCTTCTTCCCCTGCTACCCTTATTTACCCTTCACCTTTGGGCCCTGTATCCCAAAAAAAAGGTCAAGGTCCAATATCACTGGCTCATTAACCAAGAATCTAACTATTATTCTTCACCGCCCTCCATAGCACCAATGACGGGTAAGATTCCCAAAGCGGGGACAACCTAAGACAGGATATGGAGAGGCTGCATGGTGGATT